>JAKMXC010000759.1:0-23126 GCA_025328345.1 Colletotrichum sp. SAR11_59
CCCCCCCCCCCCCCCCCCCCCCACCCGCCCCCCCCCCCCCCCGACCCCCCCCCCCCCCCCCCCCCCCCCCCCCCCCCCCCCCCCCCCCTAATCCAGGGACGTCGGAGTTTCTGGCGGGGAAGAGTGAACGACTCGGAAGAGAGAGCGAGACTGAAAGGCTGCTTAGCGGCCGTAGCTGGTGGCCGGTAGGTTTTCTGTGCAGTGCCGTTGATTGCCGTTCATCCCAAATACGAATCCAATCACGGATGTGTGCCTCCGAATGGGCTGGATGGCCGACCACGCGACCCCCCAGATTGAATTGTGTGCTAACCACCAAAAGGCAACGTGGTGGTGTGCCGTGGCTGAACCACCGAGCAATTAGTGACAGTGGTCAAAAAGATGGACTCGACGTTGGCCTGATTCGAACAGACGCTCCCGAAGGAACAAGATTTCTAGTCTTGCGCATTAGACCACTCTGCCACAACGCCGGTTGATCATGAACCCGCTTCTATGCGGGGATGGGGAAGATTGGGCCCCTGGAACATCAAGATGCGACAGCGGGGGAACCACTTGGGGTTTGTAGTGCTGAATCAAGTGAGCAAAATACGACGTCTTCTTACGACGCTGCGTGAATGGTGGAATTATTTTGAATCAACATCGCTCAGAGTGGGACAGCAGCTAAACACATAGACACATATGCTTTCATCTGAAACCTCGAAAACTCAATTGTCTCATACAACCTCAAAACAGCATCATCTGAGCCCGTCATGCTGTTACAAGCCCTCCGCCGTCTCAGTACTTGAACAACCTGGGCTGGGTCCCATTCCTCTCCGCCTCTCTCGCCAGCTTCCTGTTCGCGAGTCCATAGTACACTCGCAGCGCCGCACACCCGACGACGACGACAAACAGCAGCGCCGCGTTGGACCAGTGCCCGGTCGGGTACCCGATCGCCTTCTCCTCCGCCTTGTACACCCACACGCCCGGGATCTGCCCGAGCCCCGCCCCGAAGCTGACGTTGAGCGCGATCGCGAGCCCCGTCGACGCCGTGCTGAAGATGTTGGACGTGAGCCAGCCCAGCAGCGGCGGGATGCATGCGAAGGCACCCGAGGCGCCGACGATGAGGCAGCCGTAGCGCGCGTGGTATGCGTCCGGGGGGAGGACGGCGGAGACGACGAAGCCGATCGCGCCGATCAGCGCAAGGGCTGCGGAGTGCACGCCGCGGGCGTTGAAGTGGTCCGCGGAGTATGCGACGAGGATCTGGACAACTGGGAAATGTCAGCCTTTTCAATGAACACGTGTGAGACGGTTGTGAAGTTTACCATAAGCCGCGGCATACGGCGGAACGGTCATCAATTGCGCCTGAAGGTCCACGAATCCCAACCCCGAGGTGATTGACGGCGTGAACAGCGACAGCGACGAGAACGGGATCGAGATGGCGAAGTAGACCACATAGTGCCCATAGAGGCGCCAATCCGTCAGCGTCGCCTTCGCGTCCGTCCACGACATGGTACTGTGGCTGCTCTTGCTGCCCTCGTGGTATAACCGCTCAATCGCCAGATCCTTCTCGCGCTCGGTGAGCCAGCCCGCGCTCTCGGGGTAGTCCGGCAGGAAGAACCACACGGAGAACGCCGACAGACACGATGGGATGCCTTCGAGGATGAAGAGCCACCGCCAGCCCGACATGCCGTTGACCTGGTTCATGTGCCCGATGCCGTACGCGATCGCGCCGCCAAAGGCGCCCGCCAGCGTCGCGCTGGCCAGGATCATGGCGACCCGCACGCTGCGCTCGTCGTGCTTGTACCAGAAGGTGAGGTAGTAGACCAGGCCCGGGAACAGGCCCGCCTCAAAGACGCCGAGCAGGAAGCGCACGCCCGTGACGGCGGCGCCGGTCTTGACGCCGCCGAGGCCGATAGTCACGGCGCCCCAGGAGAACATGAGGAACGCCAGCCAGCGGGAGGGGCGCAGCTTCTTGAGGAGCATGTTGGACGGGACCTCGAAGAGGGCGTAGGCGATGAGGAAGATCATCAGCGCGATGGTGAAGTCCCGGTTGGACATGTGCGTCTCGGACTGCATGTCGTGGCCCGAGGAGGAGTTGAGGATCTTGGCGTTGCCGATGTTGGAGCGGTCGAGGAAGCAGAGGAAGTAGATGCCGGCGCATATTGGGATGATGCGCTTGTCTTGCTTCCATAGCAGAGCTCTTTCTTCTTCGCGGGAGGAGGAGACGGGGGATGAGGGGGCGATGTCCTATCATCGTCACGTCAGCGCGACACTTTTCATCGTGAATGAAGTTTGTGATGTCGTACCTCTTTCATCGTCGGCGACTCGATGTCGCGAGGGCCTATGCCCTTCTCACCCGTCGTCGCCATCTTGTTGTCGATGTAGCTGATGATGGTGATGTAGTTGGCCTTGGCAAGTCTTCGCAACAGGGCACTCCCCTCAACAAATCGCCTTGTGAAAATTGACTTTCAAGCCACAGGAAGAATCTGTTCCGCCCACCGGCAAACTCACTTCACGAGAAAAACCTTCGCAGAACCACAAGCGACGACTGGACCGCCGCCCTTTTTCACCGGCCGAGTTCCTCCAAACCCCGCATACGCGGGGAAGCTTCTAAGCTTCTCCTCACACCCGCACTTCGTGCCGCCCCAACCACCCTGTCCCCGTGCCGTAGTCCCGCATGTTGGTAGTGTCGTCGGTGGATCTTTGGGTGTAAGATCTCGCGAATCAAAGGCGGTAATGTGCTGCGAGATTCGGATTGTTTTGTTGGAGGGATGCATGTGTGACCAAAGAGGTCTCTACAAGCGCCGGGGAGTCACCGAGGCCGGACGATGTGGCCGGGGTGTTGGTTGACCGCTCATCGTGGACCCTGAATGCACTGCTTCGCGCAAACACCTGCGAACCAATGGTTTTGGTGGTTGATATCGATGTTTGCTTTTTTTACGGTTGGTTCTCAAATGAAGTGAGGAGAGATGATGGCGGGACGATTGCATAAGCAGTTTTCCAATTCACGAGTTGGAGAAGAGGAGGCGGCGTTCCCGCTTCTACTACGCATCGTTCTACACCCATGTTAAGTTAGTCTTCTTCTTACCCAAGCTATCTCACCATTCTATTATTCCCACCGTCGAATCGCTCGTAGATAAACTTCCGCTTCGGCAGCTTTCGTTCGAATCGTGCTCCATTTCAGGAACCACAAGTCTGCGCTTAGCCGCGATCGAGACAATGTCTCAACGACCGCGCCCAAGATAGATGACCTCAGATTCCGCGCGGCTCAGACTTGCAGTTCTTTGGGCTTAGGTCCTTGATCACATGCGCTCCGCGTAGCCACAAAATGAACAGAATTAGAACATGCACGAGCCCCAAATCCAAACTTCTCGAACAGCGTGTCCGATGAGTCCGTCGATACCACATCCACCGCCTTAGACCGGATCAGGCCTCGAGGCTCAAAAACACGGACTGTGCGGCGAAGCCACCAGCTCCCTCAAATTACACACACACGCACAATCTCGACGATGCATAAACATCCAATTCCAACTCGCATTCTTCAGTGAATAACAAACCGTCCTTAGCCAGCCCTACGTGGCTTAACCCCTTGATAGTGGCGCGCCGATCTGGCGGAGCTCGTGCGCCGACTTTCACATGCAAGCTTTTTCTCTGTTTATGCCACTTTGAGACAGCTACTGATAAGCGTGTGTGAGTGTTTTTTTTAATCTGGCATGGTAAACATAAACACCATGTCGCGCTCATCGTTCGCCGCAGGAAGGAATCTTTCCTGAAAGCCCCTCTCCCGAAGTCAGAGATACCACCGCCTGGTGAGAGAGAATCCAGCCGACATGGACAGCCCGACGATGGAGAACTTTATCGACTGCGCCCATCATGCTGCAGTGTCCGACGAAGAGAATTATCCTGATAGGAAGCGACTTGTTATTTGCTGCGATGGAGCGTGGAACAGCTCGTATGCTACCCGGAACGTGCTCCTTCTCAACCAGCGACTGACGAAAGCGTACCAGGAACATTGGAAGCAATGCCATACCCACGAACATCAGTCGATTGTCTGCGGCTGTGGCACACAAATGCTGTACCGGCATGCCGCAGGTCGTGTACTACCACCGCGGCCCCGGGACCGACGAGTCAAAGACAACGAGCGTCCTCGAAGGTCTTCTTGGGCTAGGTGTTCGACAAGTAAACGGCCGCTCCATGATCTCTCCAGTCCATATGATTAACCCACTTTTACCATCAGGACATTGTCGATTGCTACCGCTTCATCTGCGACAACTACAACCCCGGAGATGAGATCATCATCCTAGGCTTCTCGCGGGGCGCATTCACAGCCCGCTCCATCTCCTCCATGGTCTGCTCCCTGGGCTTCCTCAACCGTACCGGCCTCCGGCATCTCGCAGACATCTACCAGGATTACCAGTCCTTCAACGAGTGGACCAGCGAGTTTCTGTACGATCCGAGCAAGCATCTCCGCGCCTTCACTGTGGAGCAGCTGGGGAAAAGAGTCAAGAAGGAGTTCATGGATAAGATGGAGAGGATCGAGAGGAAACTCGATGGCCGGGGGTATGAGTCTGATGAACGGAAGAAACAGCTCGGGGAGGAGTTCGCCAAGTTGTATGCAACCTATGAGAGGAGGCTGAACCCCGAAGCGTTGAGGAAGCGGCTTGAGAGGGAGAAGGCGGAGCTGTTCAAGAGGATGACGCAGATGAAGAAGGACAATGGCCAGATGAGGTTCAGGAAGATGGCAAAAGCGTATCGCGGTCAGCTGTCAGAGGTAAGAAGCCACTTCTCTTTCAAAAAGGGATTCTTCACTAACAAGAATAGTATCAAATGTGCCTCACAAGGAGGAGTAGCATGCAGGCCCAAACAACATTCGAAGCTGTGGAAGGAAGAGTGAAGGCAGTTGGTAAGTCTTCCTGTTTCTATGATATCAGATGTCCTGCTAACACGATCGATTGCGACAGGCGTTTTCGACACCGTTGGAAGTTTCGGTATCCCAAAGATGCCGTGGTCTTTCTGGGAAGGCAGTGCCTCAGAGGTATGACATCATTCATATCAGGAGGGGTGCATTGTGAAAAGGGCGTGCTCTAACATTTGCAGCAGCTTCGATTTGCCAGTCTTGATGTCCATCCTAACGTAGATCACGCCTTTCAGGCCCTTGCTTTGGACGAGTCGAGAACAGCCTTCGCACCGAGTCTATGGAACTTGAGCCCGAAGAACCACAACACTCAGCTGCGACAAGTCTGGTTCCCAGGATGTCATAGTAACGTTGGGGGAGGCTCTGAATCTCAGCAGATTTCCAAGATAGCACTAGCATGTCCGTCAAATTCACCAGGGACGCCATTGTGGACTTGAAAGCTAACAAATCTCTCAGGGATGGCGGATCAACTCACATCGATCGGCGTCGAATTCAGCAAGCAGGAAATGAAGCGCATCTTCCGCACCATCCCGTCCCCGAGCGACGCCCGTCCCTGGGGCCTCGGCAAGATCACCAGCCCAGATAGCCTCGTGACAACACTTCCCGATGCAGCTTGGAACGCAGTCACTCTTCCCTACCGAACCGTCACGAACCAATGGACAGAGAGCTCCACACGCAAGCCCGGCTTATACAGAGACGAGCTCCGCGACAAGGCCCTGGCCAACACAGTGGAACTCATCCACCCCTCCGTCCGCGTGCGCTACCTCTACCACGGCCTCGGCGTCGACGACTCGGGCGAGTGGCAATGCAAAGCCCTCTCGGGCCGCGGCTGGCAGCTCATGTTCGAGAAGAGCCCGCCCAAGGAGGAGAACATCCGCCCGGGCCGCGACCCGAGCGTCATCGACCAGTACAAGACCACCACCGGCTCCGTCACCGCCGTGTACGAGCAGTACCCGCGCCACCACCACGAGTACTCCGCCGAGGAGAAGTTCATCAAGGCCGAGCAGCCGCTCGAGTCCGACCTCAAGACGCTCGACGCGCCGAGGAACACGTGGACGTGGCGGCTGCGGCACGGCGACCGCCAGCTCGTGCTGCCCGAGGAGCAGGTCGGCATGTGGGAGCGCATGTACATCGAGATCAACGACGACATGGTGAGGTGGCAGAAGTTGACGATGGATGAGCGCAGGAAGCGGTGGAGCAGGGGCGATCAGATTAGAGACTTGGCGAGGGAGAGCGTGGCTTTTGCGTTTGATGCGGTTGATCAGATCGTGAAGACGGCTGTGGGCACCGTCTTTGGTGGGCCTCCGGAGAAGTACCTTCCTAAGGGGTATCCGAGCGAACACGGGTATCATGACTTTGTGTCTTGGCAACGAGGCCTGGAGGACGACAACTCGTTCGACTCAAGGAGGATCTCTGTTGGTTCTGAAGGATACGGGAGTTGGTGAGCATATGCTTTGTACGATTTGACGTTCCATGGGTAATGATTAGTAAAGATGACGAAGGAACGCGATGTTGGCCAGTTGGAGTTTGCTTTGGCTATCTCAATGTATCATAATTGCGAAAGGCGTTGGTTGGAACTGTTGGGAACGACTCCCCATAATACGATGTTTCTTGATGGCTACCGCAAAAGGACGACATCGTCCGCATTTTATCTGTATTTCAGTATTTCAGTATTATGAAGATCTCTTACTGGTATCACACATAACTCTGGCCCGGAATATGCGTTCCGCCCAGCTGCTCCGCCGATGCCATGCCTGTAAACCCAACACCAGCCCAGTCTCCTACCGCCCCACCCATCCCATCCATGAACAGTGATGGGTCGACGATATCATAGACATCAGGCCCCCAGGCCATATCATACCCCCAACTTCCCATGGTTGAAAAGTTCGCCGGAATGCTTCCCTGCATCTCAACCTCACCCATTCCATCCTGTTCGCCACCCTCATCATCTTCATCTTCCTCCTCCTCCCCTTTTGACACCATTTCAGACCACCTCCTCTGTCTGATCTGTGCAATCCTAACCTTTGTGGCGCCCAAGGTGTAGATGTTGCCCCTCCACGGCCCAGGGTCAGCAGAAACCGCCGCCATGGTTGCATCAACCTCCTCTAACTGGGTAGCCACTTTGTTGAGGATATCCGCTACGTCAATCAAGAGCGCGGGCTGTCTCGAAAGCTGGGCTCTCAGCTCAGCGAGGACCTGGGGCAGGTTTCTTTCCGGCGTAGACGGATCCCGTGAGGGCGATTTGGCTGACGTCGACGGCGTAGAGATTGAAACGGGTGTGTTGGGGTTGATAGCCGCCTCCATAGCCGCCAAGGCCGCGTTCGGGTTATTACTTGACGGGTCATCTACGGGTGCAAGCTTTGATGGTTCGCTGTTACTGGCGGCGAGCCATGCCCAGCGACTTATCATCACCACCCCGTAGATCAGTTGTAGCGCCATTGGGAGGGGGCAAGAGTAAAAGGCAGAGATGGGAATTGCAAGCCAGGCATCGAACCAGGCTTTCAGTGCAATGTTGGCCTGGTAAAAGATGTCTAGGGCTGAGTTGTGACCAGAAGTGAGGGACTTAAGGGAATTGGAGAGAGAGGCGAGGAGTTCGGTGTCGATCTTTGGTGGCTCGTAAAGGCGAAGCCGCGCGGTGGCCATTTGGACTTTGAGAAAATCTGGACAGATGTTAGCAATGATTAATGTCAAATATTTGGACGGAAGACCTTCATTTATCTTCCAAACTTGGTGGCATGTTGTCCACCAGCTTGTCCAGCTCGGCCTGGAAGCTGGATGCGTAAGCCGAGATCGGGGCCTTCGGAAGTCCCAAGCCACCATCCCAGTCCTCGTTTGCCCGGATCTGAGAGATTCTCTCTGCTAAGCGTTGAACCCTGACAATGTAGATGACGTGAATGTCGGACTCAAATTCCATGGAGTCTTCAAGTTCACGCAGACATTGTTCCATGTATGCCGAAAACCTCATGGGGTCGATTTGCTGGACGTCTAAAGACACTCTGCGACTGGTAAGTAATCCTGGCTAGCGATTGAACATACAGAGACTTACGATGAGCTGAGATACCACACCGCCAAAAGCAGTCTCCTCTCTTCGTTCGTCCGCTGCTTCAGCTCGCACGGTCGCATGACGATAAGTCTCGTCCGCTCTGTTAGGCTAGGACCACGCTTCAAACCCAACTCCCCAAGAAGACAAGCTGCCTGTGAGACGAGCATGTCGAACTGAGCATGCGCAATACAGTGGTGGTGGAACCACCCAAGGATGACAACCAGACCCAGCAGAAGATCCATCGATCTCTCACACCTCAGGACCATGTGGTCGGCAATATAGCTGAGTAGGCGATACATCTGCCCGCGCATCGACCTTGGACTCCGAATAGAGGCGACCATTCGTATAGACGCCATGAGAAAAGGTCGTGTTGCATTGAGCGTGCTTGCTGTCACTCCTGCGGGTATGATCACAAACGGGAAGTGTGGCGCCATCTCGTCTCGGTAGATGGCCAGCAGATTATCGTCTGTGTCCGGGGGTCCAGGGGCCTCGCCTGGTTCAGCACGACATATGCATGTTGGCGGCACGAAGCAATTGTATATCTCAGGTATTTGGACAGGGCCAACATCTATGTTGCTAGATGGCTGCCAAGGGGATGAGCGGCACTGTGTCAAGAAGTCCGGATGGCCGGGAGGTAATGTGGTTTCGTGGTTGGGTACCACGATGGGACGTCTGGGTAGATCACCTTCGGGGTGTTTGGGGAGGCCAGAGACATTGCCTGTTACTCTCAACGAGGTTACGAGGCGGTTTAGACGCTCTTCAAGCTGCTTGGTTTTACTATCATGTCGATGTTAGAAACATGATAGATCGGCTCGCCTATGAAGCGAATGGTACATGTACATCCATGACAAGATCGGAGTGATTAAAATGCTCATAGTTTTGGGAGTGGCAAGTGCTTTTGAAAGGGCTCAACTTACGAGGGTTTGCTCTGCCTCTTCTTCCGTGGCTTGTGTACCTGCTCTGTACAATTCTTGTACAGCCTATCGCACCTGCTCAGGCGCCATGGGCACCAACACGTCAGTTGACTGTCCCTTGAAGTGATTGAATGGCCTAAAACCCATCCTATCATAAAGGGACGGCGGTCCCAAACTGGCAACCTCCCCTACTGTGGCTTCGTACGGGGCTTCCGGCTTGGTGCGGCAAGTGATTCCGGACCAGGGGTTCTCGGCAAATGTCCGTTCCCTTCACAGCGAACTGGCCGTTTGACATACTCGCACTGAGATGAAATTGAACATACCTATCACACTTCGACCCAGGCTTGCTGTTCGATCGGAGGCACTTTGCTTTCGCCGTCGCGCACGGAGCGCAAGCGGCACCCCATCTGGCTACCGACGGCACCCGTGGGCGATCCGGAGTAGAGCCCGTCGATGGCTCTGGAGACGAGGCCGTAGACATCTTGACCTTCTTTGGAGGAGTTACACGTCAGGCCTCTATTGAATGACGGTTGCTTTGAAGATGACCCGGGAACTTTTCAAATTCCCGTCCGCCGTCGATTCCTCATTGATCCACGTGTGAAGCTTGCGGCAACGGGCAGTGAGATCGGGACGTCTAATAAAGGAGTCTGCCCGCCGAAAAGACACCAGGCATCGTAATGATAGAAATACTTAAGCTTAACAGGCTGAGGTAAGAATACTTCGTGTCACCCTTTTTACTGCCACCACGCTGACGTTCGACCGGAGTTTTCAGAGGCTGGGCAAAACTCCGATCCCTGCCACTCGGCTGTGCAGGCGAAAATCACGCCAATCCCGCCAGCGCAGATTCCTGCCATAAGCAGTAGAGCAGGGGGTGCAGCGCCCTGGAATCCTTTGCCCAGCGGTCTGTGATCGGGATTTAGCGAAAACTCCGTTTGAGTGAAGCCGCCTTGGCACCGAAGAACGAGGCGTCATGTCGATGAGGTTATATATGGATGGTGTCGGACCGGTTGTGGATGATGATGCGTCAAATGGCTGCGCCTTCTTTCATGATGAGTCTCAGACTCTTTGCGGGCGCCTGAATGAATACCTTGGCGGACGAGTTCCCCCGAAAACCGTCCACTACGCGGGAGACGTTGCAGATAAACCCGGTAGGCAGAGAGGACATCAAAAGCCTCTTATGTCATATCGAATACTGAAAAAGGACGCGAGACGCTGACAAAGTGAAACAGTCAGCCTGGGCTGACGTTAAGGTCTGATGCGGGCCGTCTGACAATACATTCGGCCGACAGCTTGTTGGGTGCCTGCAACGGGGATCGTTGCCGTGTACGAATCAACGGCCGACCGGTAGGATTCTATAACCGCAAAGGTCTTGTAGTTTATTGACAAAGCGCCGTCGAGTCAAGAATAAAGAGTATATACTAGGTTACTTGATATCTTGAATTACCGAGATATTCAAACTTACCATTTTTGACTTCAGTTATTGAAAAGAGCAACATCATAATGAATTTTTCTTACTTGTGGTATTCTGCCCTCCAGAAGGGGGCCTGAGATTCAACCAAACTCAGTTGAGAAGATGCGGAAAGACCGACAAGATGTAGAATACAGAATCTTGTTCTCTTGCTTTAGACATCCAACAAAGGTGCGCCGTCTCGTCGTGAGGTCCCGATGTCTTCGGTCTCCAAACTATGGTCGCGGGCTTCGGCCGCCCCACACGGAGCTCGGCCACTGGTCCGAAGCATACAGAAACCGCAAGATCCCGGCAAGATCCCGACCCTCTTTGCTTCTGCCTCTCTAATCATTTTTCTCCATCAGTGGTAATCTTCTGGGTCCAGTCTTGCATCAATATTATGTACCTAGGTAACCAACAAACCTTACTGATTTTGATCTATTTCCAGTATTAGAACTCACAGTCACACTTCTATAGCTTTCTCAGAAAGTTTCATACCTGGCATGTAATCCATCACCCTCAATAGTGGTTTGCTGACTCTAATCAGTACAGGCGACAAATCTCCTCGCGACAACACTCATTTCTTTTCCATAGATATCCACTAATCACCGCCCACATCACCACCTAGTGGCCGTAATGGGAACCAAATCATACCGCATCTCCAAGTTGCCAGCTCGGGTGGTCGTTCCTGCGCTCCAGAAATGGCGGATACACAGGACTCTTCACCGAATGACATAGTCTAGTCTAGGGGGTTCAATGCAGTATACTATTTCACTGCTCGACTAATCTTCGTCCTTTCTTGGCGCAACCATTTTCGACTTTGTTTTAAAATAGTATGTTGAGAAAGTTTCGAAGCGCACCATGTGAGAAGGTACACAGTACAAGCA
Organism: Colletotrichum sp. SAR11_59; assembly: GCA_025328345.1. Classification (NCBI taxonomy): domain Eukaryota; kingdom Fungi; phylum Ascomycota; class Sordariomycetes; order Glomerellales; family Glomerellaceae; genus Colletotrichum; species Colletotrichum sp. SAR11_59. The sequence continues at coordinate 11,183 of JAKMXC010000759.1, forward strand.
CTTCGACCTCTGCTCTGCCCTGTAAGAAGATCGAAAGATTTAGCTCAAAGGGATGTTATTACACTGAATCCTGCATAATCGGAATCATTCCTCCTGAATCCTGAGTACAGTCTTTTATGGCATGGCACCAGCTTCATGGTGTATCTATTTTCGAGGCCACTGCCCAATTCGTCAAAATCTCGTAGGCCACTTGTGCAGCTACGAGCGCTGTCTGTTCACCCTGTCCATCGTACTGCGGGCTGACCTCAACGATATCAGCACCCACGATGTCGATCCCTTCTAGTCCCCGCAACAAGCGAATGACTTCCCTACTAGTGAACCCGCCCACTTCGGGCGTTCCTGTGCCTGGCGCTAGTCCTGGATCCACGACATCGATGTCGAAGCTGAGGTAGACTGGACCGGTACCGACCCGCTCCTTGACCCGTTTGATGATTCCATCCGTACCGATGACATCAACCTCATCTGAACTGATCTGAATAAATCCTTGAGCACCATCATCAATATTATCTTGAGGGCCGGACAGCCTCGTCCTTAGACCAACATGAGCCGAGCTGGCGTTGGCAATGAGGCCCTCCTCCCAAGCCAGAGAAAAGACGTCTCCATGGTTGAAGCGACCCTGCTCTGAAAACCAGGGGAAATCGCTCGCACTCTTCGGGGGGATCCATGTGTCCAGGTGGGCATCGAAATGCAATACGGTGATGGGCTGTCCGTAAACCTGCCGCAGAGCACGCAGGGCACCCAAAGCAACACTGTGATCTCCGCCCAATGTCAAGAGTCGTGGCTTGGACGGTCTTGAGCCTAGCTCTGTCATGGCTTCCGTCATTTGGCGCAGTGCTACTCCGTTGTCGATTGGAACGAGCGGGATATCTCCACAGTCAATGATCTTCAAACCGGACTTGTACGGATTGATACCGGCCCTTGCGTTCCAGCCTCTGGCGCGAGATTGCCTCGCGGAAGCCACGCGGATAGCTCGGGGCCCAAACCGCGCACCCGTGCGATAGGAGACAGCGGTGTCGAACGGCGCACCGATGATACCGATGTCAAACGCAACATCGGGCTCAGTCAGACACTTGACGTGTTTGAGATGTGCGAATGTTGAAATGCCAGAGTACGACCACTATACAAATTAAAGTGTCAGATGATGTGAGGTTGCAGTGTGATGCTTCTGGGGCGAGGAGCCACTCAACAAAGCTGTCCTTGGAACAGGTTATACGAACGTCAAAACCCCACAAGTGCTCAAGGTCAGCCTTTCTGGTTGCTGCTGCTGGAGATTTGTTGATCGAGGAATCTTGCTGGGCAATTGGTGTCTGATATTCATTTGACTTGGTCTGCCGCGCTGGATAGTGTGTGATCTCAACTACCGCGTCGGCTATGAACATCGCCAGAGGAAGGATGGTGACGATCAATACACATCGAAGCCAGTGCTTCTGTATGTGCTTGTGCATGTTGCCGAGCATCGTTGAGAATCTGAAAAACTTCTCGTGCTCGGTATGGCTGAAGCAGTGTCATGGAGTACAGGGCGTGTAAGAAGAGTGAGATCAGGCGAAAGCAAGCCGAAAACCGGCGGGGAGGCAGGTCGTCCTGATCATCTCATGGGATCAACAGCAACCGGATGAGTGAAGCTCATTTTGGACAGAGGATGTATTCGTAATAATACACATACGCCCCGAGTCTAGTTGTGGCACTGAAATCTTATGCGAGGGTTGTATTGGTCATGCAGTACCGATACGTAGCCAGTGTATGCCAAGTATATCATCTCACTGTGCTGATGAGCATGTCTATCCTCCTGCCTTAAATGGTGACCGGGTGGATCCCACCTCAGCTTATGCATGCGCTCTTCCGCCCGAGATACAGGGATTGGGGTGCTCTCCCGTTTATCCGCGGGAGAGACATGGGTTGTTGGTCAATTCATCTTGTTGGCTGTTGGTCAGAACTGCAGCCTCTCCCTTTCTTCCACTTCACACCCTCAATCCACCGAAACCCGCGGAAAGCCAGCCAGCCAGAGGGACATCGAAGTCGCGGCGCAACATGTCCAACTCATCCGCCTGCGCCGATTTGGAGTTCGGTCCTGTCCATGGCTGCAGAGGAGACTTCGACTTCTCGCTGCTCTTCGAGCAAACTGTCTTCTCCGCTGTGCCGTCTGGCCTGTTTCTGTTTTTGGCCGCCATCCGCCTTTTAGTCCTGTTTCCGAGACAGATGAAGAGTCAGAGAGTCGCCGTGGGCACAGGACTCCGCTGGGCGAAGCTCAGCGCGGTCGCCTGCTATGGCGCGATCGAGGTCGCTCTTCTCGCTTCTTGGATCAACGCTTATCCAGGACTCTATGGGACAAGAGCCAGCATCGCGGCGGCCATCCTGAAATTGGTGGATGTTTTTGCACTTGGGACATTGTCTTGGCTGGAACATTCATACTCGCCACGCCCATCAACACTACTCAATGTCTACCTGCTCGTCTCGCTGAGCTTTGACGCCGTGCAGACCCGTACGCTTTGGCTCAAGGCACACGACGAGTCAAGTAGTGTTATACTCATACCGGCCGAATTCTCCGCTGCTTTGGTGATCAAAAGCGGCTTGCTGGTGTTGGAAGTGATCGAGAAGCGAAGTCTTCTGCTGCCAGAATGGCGACACAAAACACCCGAAGAAACGGCCGGCGTATTCAGTCGTAGCCTTCTGATATGGCTTCGGGATATCTTGGTGAAGGGCCGGAAGACACTCCTGGCACCCACCGACCTTGACCCGCTCAGTGAGGGACTAGGCACAGCACATCTGTCCTGCGCCTTTGGTGCAATATGGAACAAGCAAAGCAAGCGACTCCCCAAAATTTCTCTTGTTCTTCTTAGAGCCCTTAGATGGTCAATCATGGCGCCAGTCATGCCGCGCCTCGCTCAAGTCGCTTTTACTCTCTGCCAACCCCTACTGCTGCGCGAGTTTCTTCGGTATCTCACTGGCGAAGCAACCTTTGTTGGCAATACCGGCTACGCCTTCATCATTACTTACGGGCTTGTCTACCTCGGCATAGCCATTTCAGGATGCATCTACTGGCGTCTGACATACAAGTCTCTCGTAAAGTTGCGCGGGTGCATTCTGGCGGCTGTGTACGAGAAGACGCTCGGCATCGATCCTGCTCGCTGCGACACGACCGCGGCTGTCCCTTTGATCAGTACCGATATGGAACGTATCATCGCAGGTTTCAAAGATGTCCACGAAATTTGGGCCAACACCGTACAGGTTGCCATCTCTGTTTGGCTGCTGTATCGAGAGCTTGGGATAGCCTGTGTGGCTCCGGCAGTCGTTGCGACCGTGTCAAGCTTCGGATCAATGCTGATGAGTGCGTTCGCGGACAAAGCCCAGGTCTCATGGATGGAAGCGACACAAGAACGCGTCGCCATGACCGCAAGAGCTGTCGCGGGAATGAAAAGCATCAAACTTCTCGGACTTTCGGAAAGTGTGTATGATCTGCTCCAGAAGCTGAGGAAGGCAGAGCTCCACGCTGCTAGACACTTCCGCCACATAGAGGTGCTCACTGCCACGATCGCCTTTCTGCCGCTGCTTCTGTCTCCTGTCTTCACGTTTCTGGTTTTTGTACTCCAGGCGCAGAGTGCTGGTGAGCAGCTGGATACCGTCAAAGCTTTCACGTCACTCGGTTTGCTCCAACTGATGACGCAGCCGTTGGTGTGGTTATTCCAGGCGATCCCGCTCTTCGTGGCATCACTCGGATGTCTGAACAGAGTTGAGAAGTACCTTCATGCCGAGCCAAGGAAAACCAACTTTTCGCCAAGCACTTCCGAGGTCCAACCTGAAGACTTGCCTCTCGCCGGACCTAGAAGCGCTGTGGTCATTCGTGCTGGCGAGCTTGGATGGTCAGAGACCAAGCCGGTCCTGACAGATGTCAACATCAACATCCCAGCTTCTCAGTTGACCATGATCATCGGACCTGTGGCAAGCGGAAAAAGCACTTTAGCCAGGGCAATAATCAGCGAACTGCCACATTTCCAAGGAGACATCCAGATATTCGACTCTGTCCGTGAAATCGCAAACACGGACATTGCTTTCTGTGGCCAAGAACCATTCATCATGTATGGGACACTGCTTAACAACATTACGGGTTTCTCAAGCTTCGATAGCACCTGGCTGGAGTCGGTTATCCATGCTACAGACTTGAGAAACGACATTGCAGCTCTTCCACAGGGCCGAGCTACAAATGTTGGTAGCAAAGGGACCCGTTTGAGTGGTGGACAGCAGCAGAGGGTGGCGATAGCCCGGGCACTCTATGCACGTAAGCGAATGGCTATTTTCGACGATGTCCTTTCTGGCCTTGATGCAACAACCAAAGTCAAGGTCTTCGAACGCGCAATGGGACCTCAAGGCTTATTACGTCAGAGTGGCTGCACCGTCGTTCTTTGCACACACGACGCCTCCCTTCTTCCTCGAGCAGACCACATCATAGTCCTAGGCCTCGACGGACATGTGGCTGAGGCGGGAACATACGAACAGCTACGGGAGCACTCTTCGTACATCAAATCACTCGTGATACAGGAAAAGAGCAGCAAAGATGGCGACGTGCTTCGCGAAGCAACTAGCGACGGAGCCACCAGAGACGGAAACGAGGCCAACCAATCCCTTGCGAATGGAGACGATGATTTGGCTGCTGCCGAGCCGGCAGATGACTTGACGCGAAGACTTGGAGATGCGTCTATCTACAAATATCTAGCGTCCCACATCGGCTTCTGGCGAGTCATGGTCTTCGTAGCTCTTACCTGTGGCTGGGCTGTCCTCTCAACGATCGGCACTGTCTGGCTTAACTTCTGGTCCTCAGCCGCATCGGGGTCATCTGACGGCAGTCAGAACGGCTACTATCTAGGTGTTTACGCCGCCTTCCAGGTGCTTGCGCTAGCATTCCTCGCCTTGTTCTCTGGCTTCTCACTCACAACCCTCGCTGTTCAAGCCGGCACTTCGCTCCACCACGTCTTACTCAAGGCGATGATATGGGCGCCTCAATCCTTTTTCGGTGCCGTTGACACGGGTATCACGACAAACCGCTTCTCCCAAGATATTATTCTTGTGGATGGAGACATGCCAATGTCTCTTCTGGAGACTCTTTCTGCAGGTCTTGTGGCCCTGGTCCAGATGATCTTAATAGCGGTTGCCGCACCTTATGTCGCCATCGCCTATCCTTTCCTGCTGGTCACATTGCACTTCGTCCAGAGCTTCTATCTGAGAACCTCTAGACAGCTTCGCTTCCTCGATCTTGAGGCAAGAAGTCCGCTGCAGACAAATCTGCTGGAGACGGTACAGGGCTTGGCCACCATTCGCGCCTTCGGCTGGGCCGCGCAGTCCATCGAGGCAAACCATGACCTAGTGGATGCCTCTCAGAAGCCTGTGTATCTTTTGTACATGGTCCAGAGGTGGCTGCAGCTTGTCTTGGAACTTATAATCGCAATAATGGCGATCCTTGTAGCTGCGATTGCGCCGCGGATGCCATCTACATCGGGAGGCCTGCTGGGAGTTGCCCTGATCCAACTCATGTCTCTCAGCCAAGAGCTCAAGATGATCGTCATCAACTACACGAACCTCGAGACGTCTCTTACTGCAATCTCCCGTATCAAAGCCTTTGAGAAAGACACCCCCTCCGAAAACCATCCTGGCGACAACACAGCTGTGTACCAACCGCCGCCAACAGAATGGCCGCAGGAGGGCTGCGTCAGCTTCGATGCAGCAACTGTGAGCTACGTGCTTTCTGGCACCGAAAAAATCAGTTTCGCACTAAGGGACTTCACTCTTGACATAACCTCGGGCCAGAAGGTTGCTATCTGTGGGCGCAGCGGCAGTGGTAAGAGCACGCTGATCGCAGCATTGACGAGAATGGCCGAGTTGGTTTCGGGATCAATTCGGATCGATGGGGTCGATGTCGGTTCAGTTCATCCATCAGATGTCCGATCTGCAATCAACACGATCCCCCAAGAGCCATTCTTCTTCCACGCCACTGTAGCCAAGAATCTCGACCCAGCAGGGGTTCTGTCCGATGACGTTTTACGCGCAGCGGTGGAGAAGGTTCAGATGTGGCAAGTCATTGAGGACGCTGGCGGGCTGCATACTGCAGCTACATTAGACAACCTCAGCCAGGGCCAGAAGCAATTGCTGGCTCTATGTCGGGCAATTTTGAAGCCAAGTAAGATTGTACTCATGGATGAAGCGACAAGCAGGTAAGTCGAACCCGTCATAGCGACTTTTAGGGATGCAGCCTTCCGACCGAATGACTGACTTGCCGTCTAGTGTTGACCAGCATACTGCAAGCATGATGAAACAGGTCATCCAGGATGAGTTCAAAAACGTCACCGTGATTGCTGTTGCTCATCAATTGAGCACTATCTTGGATTATGATGTTGTAGTTGTTATGGACTCTGGGAACATTGCTGAGATTGGAAAGCCTGCGAGTCTGCTGGAAACCAAGTCATTGTTTAAAGACTTGTGGGACAGCCAGTGATTTAGGGCCTATGGACGTGGCAGATATGGCCGATGCTTGCGTCCAACCCCAAGACTGAGATTTGATAGTTCTCGCCACCTACCACCTGCGTATTAATAGAAATCATTCCATCCAACTATTTTTCATATTATCGCAAGCCTGTGTGGTAGCAAGTATCGAGGGTACCAACGTGCCCATGTGTATTGGATTATTAGCTTGATCCGACCTTTACTAACAGTACAAGTCAAGGCTGACAAGAATCACCTCCAAACTCCATTGCGGAGATCCGTTTCAAGTCATCACGTATAGATCCCTCAATTCCCTACACCATATTCTCCATGTCCAGGCCAGACGAAGGCATCATCCGGCATCGACGTTTTGTTCCGGGGCCACACTGCACGCACATTCTCAATAGCGTTTTGGCGATTCCACTCCCGCAGCCCGTCGAAGTTCCGGCATTTCTTCGTAATTCCGAACTGAGCAAAAGGAACTTCGTCCTCTTCAACCCATCTATGTGGGACAATATCTACATCGGCGCTACACGTCAGGCTTTGAAGAACCATGTGAAGGCAGTGCTTTAGGTGCATCCAATGCATCTCATCCGGGTGACCGTCGGGGAACTTATCTGCATAGTAATGCTGAAAGTGCATTTGCTTGCGGACGGCGTTGAGACAGTGAATCTGGTGGAAGACATCGATTTGCACCGGAAAGAGATCTTCGTGTTTCGCTGCATCCTGCTGCCCCTTTGCCGTCTTGGTGGCAGCCTTGGTCAGCGACTTCCAGGACGAAGGCGCCTTGAAATAGTGATCAGGATTGTACCCCGCTCGCCTCATTGTGCTGGAGTTGACTAAGATGACCTCGAATGCCTCGGCTGCGAGATCATCCCATGCAGCGTCTGTGCCTGGCGACGGGTCGCCGCGATAGACAGACGCGTTGTCGTGAGTGTACAAGGTGCCATCAACTGTAGTAACACGAGGAGAGAGATCCACATGGTCATACACAGGAGACCAGCTGGAGGTGTATCTCATCGCTTCTTCCGCCGACGAAGATGTAGATGAGCATGCGCAGTCTGTTTTAGCGCCGGCTTTAAGGAGTATGAGAACAGACACAACGAAGAGGAGAACATTGAGATATGTAGGCCAGAACAGCCACTTAGTCTTATGTCCTTTGTCGGGGAGTTGGGAAAGCTTCAACTCTGACCGACGATGGGCGTGGCCTTCGACACGGCCGGTTGCAGACGGCTGCTCGTCCAGAAATGGTACAGCTGCTTCGCAGTCGTCCGTGTCGATATGCATTGGCTTCATGGCTGCTTAGAAATGGGTAAAGAATGCCTAGAGAGTAAGGCAAAAAATGAATGACCTAAATCAGAGCAACGAGCCTGATCAAACAATGTGTACTTCTTCGGGGGGAACAGCAGAGTCCTCATGATAACGCAATTTCGATCGTCCGAGAGCCCCGAGACTCCAGGCTTGAAATGGGTTAAAAGTACCCTGCCTTCGCTAAAGGTCTTGGTGTTATCACGACTTCAACCCAAGCGCGCAGTGCGTCCGTATTTCTTTCCATCTTTCAGAATATCTGACCGAATGGCGCCATATGCATGCACCCCTCAAACGGCGTGGGCCGGGCCGCTGGGCTACCTGCACCGGACAGGAGAAGCCAATTCGTTTCTTTCAGCCAGACCATACAAAGCAGTTCTGTGCCGTACACTGTGTGGATTGTAATGCACGACCATGATTCGGTGCCCAACCGGAACCCTCCTTTTCGCGCGACTCTGTTGCCTAGACTGCGAAGCTGCGGCGCGGCTTATGGATGTGCATGTATTAGAGTGACTGCGTTTGGAGAAGATGGATCAACAACACCCACCGCCACCGAAATGTTCACTAAATGCCTCATTGGGAATCGCTTCATGCTTGTCTCGGCGCGTCTCGCTGTCAGCTTACTGACCCCTCAAGTGTTCACACATGCATGGACTCCCCACTTCAACACATTCATTGCAACCTTGCACCAACAGTCTTGTCACATTGAACTACATATCAACCATTGAAAGAGTGAAGTTGAGCCCTCTTCAAAGACATGACGAACCAGGAGTCTAACAACTTACGGAAGGTGGCTACAAGATGCGTCATGACTGCGGAAAACACATCGTTAGACGGACGTCGAGGGTGTCGGCCAGTCGGCTTTGATTGACTCGGGCAATTGGTCCCCGAGACTGACATTGCAGGAATGCTCTCAATAGTCGGGCGAGCGTGAATGGTGATGTGTTCAGGTTTGAAACCTGCGGTGGCGAGGCGCAACTATTGTGACCGGCAGCCGAGCAGTAGCCCAGATCAGTCGGTCACTCTGGCTATCACCTCTGTCGATGGCGACATCCACAGCCAGCTCTAGGTTGAGTCCCGACAGTAGCAAATGTCAATGAACAAGTGAGGGGCTTCTCACTTAGACGGTTTATTGGCAGAGCGACATCTCTGCCTAACTAAACGTGATTATCCGGGGAAGTCTCGAGATGATTACTTTGACGAGTATAAAGAGGGAGAGATAACCACCTTCTTGAGAGTTCAGAACTTCAAACAAGACTCATCAGATCAGTTTGTATATCATTTCAACTTCCAATTTGGACTTCTTTAACATTTACCTCCAACCTTCTCATCAAAGCATCACGACATTCAGTATGAAGTACGCCCTCACCTTCTTTATGCTGGCCGCTGCCGTCACTGCTGCTCCAGTCACTGAGGCCAGAGACTACGCCATTCGCAGTACACCCAAGCAACATGTGAGCCGAGATGACGGAGCTTATGCTATCCGCCGCGACGAAGACGCCTATGCAGTTCGTCGTGACGAGGATGCCTATGCAATTCGTCGTGACGAGGATGCCTATGCCATTCGTCGCGACGAGGATGCTGACGCCTACGCCATTCGCCGCGATGAAGACACCTACGCCATTCGTCGTGACGAGGACGCGTACGCAATTCGTCGCGATGAGGATGCTGACGCCTACGCCATTCGTCGTGATGAGGATGCGTATGCCATTCGTCGTCGCGATGAGGAAGCCTACGCTATCCGCCGTGATGAGGATGCCGACGCCTACGCCATTCGTCGTGATGAGGATGCGTATGCTATTCGCCGCGATGAGGATACTGACGCCTACGCTATCCGCCGTGGCGAAGATGCTTACGCTATTCGTCGCGATGATGGAGTCTATGCTATCCGCTCGGAGAAGAAAGTCTAAGTATCGCAAACTCATGAATGAGCTTGGGGTGCTTGTAGGCTTAAGAGACCATTCCTGCAACGAAAGGCTGCGAGCGGAGGCTTGCAAGGGAACTAGGGGAGTGACTGTTGTCAACTTCTATATTCGATCATTTGTAATAGCAGCATAATCCCTAGTCCCATCAAGTTTTCAACTGAAAAAAGACATACGTCATGTCTTACGTATATGTTCTCTGTGTAGCGATTATAAACCCCTAGTAAACAACTGTTTACTATGTCACCCTAACTCATCACCATAGGTAGGGAAAGGAAAGGAAAAAAGCGAATAGAAGTAACGGCACCGACGGATAACACTCAAGGCCGACGACGATGGACGACGATAGACGACGACGATGGACAATAATGATGAAGAAGTAAGCGATAACGGCGGTTGATGAAGACGACGATAATGAGGATTGTGCTAGCTATACTAATATACCCCGTCGCATTTGCTACCTTAGAAACATGTACACCAAGTTATTTCAGCAAGGCCATTCTTCACACATCCAACTTTCTTCTCATCATGGCACTCATACTTGCTCGTACAGTCAGACTCCGATACATCCTCAAAGCACTTGGTGCCTGGCGGGGGAGTGTTGATGGGCGGCGACGGTGACGGCGAGGGCGACGACGAGGGCGGCGGCTTAGGGGATCCGCACTGGCTCGAACCCTCGACGCAGGAGTAGACAGCACCGCCGCCGGGGCACAGCGGCGAAGAGCAGTCACTGTCGCTCTTGCACGAGTCGGTAGGGGTCGGCGGGGGACTTGAGAAGCTGTCCACCTCGGCCTTGAAGCGCCTCTCGATCTCGGCGTCCTTCGCCTCGCCTTCGAATTCCCCGAGGTCCACGAAGTAGATGTTATCAGCCTCGGCACCCTTCGTGCCCTCCGACGGTCTGGGGAAGTAGCCTGTCGCGTCGTAGAAGTATAGGCTGTTGGCCAGCCATGCGTAACTGTCGGCATTGAGACTCGCCCGCGTGGCTCCGCCGCCTCTTTTGAGGTCTTTCTGTGCTAGCGTGTAGACGCCCTTAGGGCCGTATGCCTTGGGTCCTATGTTTTCACTGCTGCTGAGATACTGGTCCGAGACTAAGCGTGCCTGGTCAGCGACTCTGAAAAGTGAAGATAAACTGTGAGGGTTTTCTTACTGTGGGGCTGGCCAACGGCATCTAGGTGCATCATTTCATGCAAGAAATACTGGCCTTTGTTCTTCTGCCAGTCTGCAATCTCGGCGTACGTGGTGTCGCCTCTCGCCAGAGCTTTCTCAATCATCTCGAACTTCTTTTCCAGAGAGTCGAGACCAAAGTAGATCGGACACAGAGTAATATGCTGAAAGGTGTAGCCAAACCAGCCTTTCTCCGTCCAAGCGTAGCCGCCAACCGATCCGCCGGTGATTGCCTTGCACCATCCCTTAGTGTCTTTGCAACTGGCAATAATGTCAAACTTCTTCTTGGGCCTGTGGTCCTGAATTCGGTGCAGGTTGTCTGTGGGTCATGGTGTAAGCAGCACTGTCAAAGCGTTTCGAGGTGTGGAAGCCTCCACACCAACAATACGGCCCTGTTGAGAGGAAAAGTCAGGACCGATATAAGCCCTCCACGTCGCAATCTCTTTTGCCGACTGTGGAGTTTTTCCGCCAAAGTTGGCAAGCGTCAAGGCATCCCAGGCGGCAATCTCGAGTGCGAGCTTCTGTCCGTCGTCGCAGCTGTTATCCTCAAACTTGAGATCCCCAGCGTATGCCCCGACATCCTTGTTCTGGGCCTCAAGCTCTCGAAGGCATGTCTCGGACGGATTCCAGAGGTTACCGCAGGAACCGGGTACTGTAACAGACTTCCCAACAAACGGATTCTGACTGATGAATTAAGGCCGTGGAGGATCTTTGAGGGAGGCAGGGGGCGTCTTCGGATCAGATACCGAAGGGTCTTCAGGGTCCACGTCTCTACGGACGTGAGGCACGGCAAGAGATGCTGCCAAAAAGGGCAAAAGTGTAAGAATTGTGACCTTCATGGTGAAGGGTATTGAAGGGTATAACAGCTGGAGCCGTGCTGCAGTTGTCTCTGTCGTCCTTGTCGGTCTCTGTCGTCTCTGTCGTCTCTGTCGTCTCTGTCGTCTCTGTCGTCACTGTCGTCACTGTCGTCACTGTCGTCACTGTCGTCACTGTCGTCACTGTCTTGATGGTGGTCCAGTGCGTCTATTTGTAGTAGTTGTAGGCTAAGTACGCGGAGGGCACTTCGGGCACGATGCGCCGAG
>JAKMXC010000076.1:0-145182 GCA_025328345.1 Colletotrichum sp. SAR11_59
CAACCAACCCTTCCCCACCCCCTCCATCCCGACCAACAACGCGCGCCGCCGCCGCCGCCCTCCCGCCCAAAGACAACACCTCCACCGCCGCCGGCTGGTCCCACGCCCCGACGCCCATAACCCTCTTCTGGCTGCTCGTCTCGCTGCCGCTGGTCGCCTGGGACACGGGCTACGTGCTGCTGCGGCCGTGGACGATGCCCGGCGGCCACCTCCACTGGCCGCTGTACGTGCCGTACGCGCTCTACGGCACCGTCGACCACATCTACGGCTGGAAGGCCTTCAACGCGCGCAACGGCTTCACGTCCGCGCAGGGCACGCTCAACCTCGTCGAGAGCGTCATGTACCTCGTCTACGTGTGGATCTACTTCGCGCGCGGGCAGGCGGTGCAGGGCCCCGCGGGGATCAAGAAGGTCGTCGGCGGGCGGGCGGGCGCGCTGGGGGTGGTTGTCGGGTTCAGCGCGGCGGTGATGACGTTGAGCAAGACGGTGCTGTACTGTGAGTGATGTTTCCTAAAAGAAATGCAAGGCGAGTAGGAGTGGTGAGTGCTAATGACGGGGTAGGGGCGAACGAGTACTTCTCCGGCTTCGATAACATCGGACACAACCCGCCGATGGACCTCCTTTTCCTCTGGATCATCCCCAAGTGAGTAAACCCTCAGCAGCGTCCCCGGGCCTCCATCGCATGGCAAAGAGGAAGAGACACTAACACATCCGCGACAGCGGCGCATGGCTCCTCGGGTCGGGATACATGATCGTCTCTCTCGGCGGCGAGATCGTCGACGGACTGGCCCTCGCTTCGAAGACGACCAAGACGGAATAGAGTTTCGCAACGCACACGACTACCACGTCCCAAGCACCGAACGAAGCGCCATGTAAACCATCATACGATTGCGAATCGACGACCCGAACAATAGGGAGGCTGAGAGGCAGTCGAAACAATCGAAAAGGAGGCTGGCTGGAACAATCACGGGGGTGACGGACAAAGAAGGAACGCGGTCCCGGCTGCCAGGTTTCGGCGACGGGAGCTAAAAACAAGATAAAGGAATGGCTAAATGAGGCTGGATTACTGACGGTTTGACACGGTACATATGGCGAAATGGGATAGGCTTGCATGTGTGTTAAGGTTGTTTGTTTGGCTTCTTATCGGTGCAGTTGGGCGTCGGGCTGGCCAACGTAGTCGCGCTCCATCCACTAAGTCAGGCTGTCATCATGCAGCTTCAGGGAGTGTGGACGAACAGCATCAACTTGATTGTCAGCGCTAGCCATCCTAGCAAATGGGGATATGGCCGACATGGTCTGAACACTGATTTGACAGAATCACTGAATGGCATGCGCAAGGCAGTAATCTGGTCGCGACCCTACAGGTCGATTCGAATCACAAGCGAAAGACAATCAAGGATTGGCAGAGAGAATCATTTTCTGTGTGATTTCCACCCCTTCTAGTATTACATGACATGTCGCGCGACATGATGCAGGTGAAGCCGAGCCCGACTAAACGCCTAGATATGATAATGGTACATAGAAGACCGTTTGAAGGAGGGTGCGATGGGTATCTCTCATCAAGTCCATGATAATACGTACAAATAAAATCGAACGCTGTGTTCGTTCCCAGCATTCCCAACATAATAGAAATCTAAATTTGAAAAGAGAAAGATTGAATGAGTAAGTCTCGGATTAGATGTTCAGCGGCGACAGGCTGGTAAGCCCGCCCAGGTCTTTGTACTGCTCCCATTCGGGCTTGACATCAGCATCCTCAACCATAGCCTCGAGGCCCAGCGGTGCCGATGTCTTGCGAATCTGCAGCGGCAGGGGCTCCAACTCGTGGCGGTGGAACTCTGCCTCCTGCTCCTTGATAAGCTCCTCATAGTCGTGGGCGTAACTGCCTGCCCCAATGACGCTGTGGCGTCTGGTATTGGACCATTCCGAAGAGCTGGCGCGCGGGGTCCCGACAAAGGAGAGGACGTCCCTGACACGCCGGCGCCCACGGAGGGGAATGGGGCTCAACATCGGAGACTCTTGGTTGGGCCAGGCCTTGTCCGGCGCGTCGGGCGAGGTCGGCGGTGCTGTTGAGTCGACGGTAGCATAGCTGATGCCGCCGGCCGATGCCTCTGATATGGCGCTGGACTCTGAAGAGGTTGAGAATGAGCGAGGCGCCACGGTGCAGGGTGACAGCTCGGGCGGCTCGATGGGGCGGTTGGCAAGCTTCTTCACGGCATTAGTGCCGTTACCGTAACCGTGAACCACGATCTCGCAGTAGGATGCCTTGCGAGGGGTTGGTGTAGTTTCGTCCTCGTGCTTGCGAAAAATACTGAGCGTTCTCCGGAAGGGGCTGTTGCGGGACAAGCTGCGGCTTCGTGATCTGGGCGGTACGGCCGGGGCACCGCCCATGGTCTGCCTCCGGGCGAGGAGTTCTTCGCGGCGTGACTGGGCAGTGTAGTCAATATCCGGTTGGATGACAATACTCGGTGAGACTAGAGCAGGGGAGATCGGGTTCTCTGAGCTCCATTGAGAGACAGATTGAGAACGCTGCATGTTAGGAATGAAGTTCATCGGGGTCTGAAGAAGCGGCTTTAGGCCGCCACGTCCATTCTTCCAAGGGGGCAGTTGTTCGGTGGAGACAGCCAGATGGTAATCGGCGTCGGCTGAGTCGCGAACCTCGAGGGGAGGCGATGTGCAGTTGCGAAGGACCTGGTAAACGGCGTAGATCAAGATCCATCGCACCTTGCGTGCATCGACCGGGTTGATCTTTTCTGTCTTGTCGGTTTTGGTGTGTGGCATGACAGAGTCTTCCTCGAACTTGCGATAGGCTCGGACAAAGTCGTTCTCAAGCAGTTCCGAGTCGCGAACGTTCATCGCCTTGATCAAGGCGGCGTGTGCAAGGAGGCGATGGTCGGGCTTGAGCTTGTCTCCGCGGGCGGTGTTAGCCAGCCATGCGAGAGACATGCGGCGCGAAGCCCTGTCATCGTCGATCTCGGGCAGTAGTGGTAGAGGGTGCTTGAGAGAAGGATAGTCGCATCTCTCGTCGAACGATTGCACGCTTTGCACAGCGCAAATTCCGCCTTGGGCAAGCAAGGGACTGCTATCGTCTGAGGTGAAGCTCTCATCCACAAGCAGGTCGTACACTGCCCGGAAGTCCTTTCGTAGGATTTCGAAAATCTCCGGGTCAAATATCGTGCTTCGCGAATCGAGCGAGAGCGGCGGGAAGTAGCCGAGACGTGTCTGGTAGAATGAGAGTACGAAGGAACGGAATCGGTCCAGGTGTGCCCGGCCTCCAGCTGGCAGGCCGAGGTTTGCTTCGGAGAGTTCGTCCTCGAGGAATGATTTCAACATGCTACCAGCCAGACTCAGCCGGTTGTTCATGTCTGCGCGTGCTCGGCGAATAAGAGTACGGGAGATGGAGCTGATATGCTGCGGAATGTTAGCTAAACTTCGCTTGAGAGACAACGGATTCCAACGCGCATACCTGGTATTCCGGGCTGCAAAAGAGCTCCTCGCTCATTCCAACGCAATGACTGAAGGCGTCAACGTACATGTCCCGCGCCTGGAAGAATTCCGCCAGATGCAAGATTGCCAAAGCGTGGTGCGCATGGCCCTTTAAATCCAGGTAGCCCTCCTCATCCAAGTAAGAGTGAAGATCCATCATGTGGTCTTCGCCGTTGCTTCTGAATTCTGCCATGCTGTTCATAAGTCCGATGAGGGCGCTTCCCAGATGTTCTCCGACAACCGACCGCCTGAAGATCCACGCAAAGAAATTACGCGTTGCCAGATGGTAAGCAAATGCCTGTTCCTTGTCGGCCATGGGGGGAGCCGGGATGTAAAGCTCGATTCTCTCGTGAGGATTCAGGGCGTTCCATCTGTCGAGGTCCTCGTACGGGTCGTGAAATGATCCTGGAGATTCAGGCATGTCGCGGGACATGAATTTCCTGACGAACGGATGACATTTTGCCGAAAGCAAGGCACCGAACGGCACCTTGAATGCTGGTCCTCTTCTCGACTGTCCCTTGCCATACAAATGCACAAAACAGTTACCACCACGGAACCATAGTTCCGGATCCTGAGCGCAGATGTTAGCAAGTTGAGAAAACAAAAGTCACAGCTGAGGATACCAGTCGCGGAAATGCAAACTTACCCTCCTCAGGTTATCCCAGTCACTGCATGACCTCGCAGCTCCATCCCACCTCTTCACCTTTGCAATCTGAGCTGCCCTTCCATCCATCATGGGCACTCCAAGCTTCTTCGACTTCCATGCTTGAGATGATGTCGACATCGTGGGACTTGGCGGGGGAAGCGACAAACGGGGACGGGGTTCACGACGAACGGTCTTGGTGGAAGCGGCATCTTGAGACAGCGGGGTGGGAATGTGTCGCTGATATGTACGATCCTTGGGTGCCGCTTTGGATGACCCCTTGGACGTCTCTTTCCTCCACGAGCCAAATGGCAAGCCCGCTGGATGCGGCCACAGCCTCATGGCTGAAGAGCTGATGGCACTGGAAGGCGCCGATGACTGCAGAGTGTGTTCCGGACCGCCGATAGACCTCCAATAATTCCGTCAGTACCCCTGGCAGATCTGCGTTTGTCGATGAGGGGTGGATGGGGGAACTGAGCCGACTAGCGCGTGACCAGTACGCCCGTATGAGGGAACAATGACTTTGGATCGTCACTGCATTCCACAACCTCAACGAAAACAGCAGACTCAGGTGTGCAAGAAGTTGTGGTTGGGTGGGAAAAATCAACGCCGCAAACCTTACAAAACGTCTTCGGGCGGGCGTCGTGATGGCTTTATGTCACTTGTCCCAGATCAGAACAAACTGACCCGACTTTCGGGGACTGGTCTGAACCAGCGCCTTGGTGGGACTAGTAGACGTCCTCACGGTCCGAGCAGTTTTCGAGTGACGCGGCGGGAACAACAAGGATATGGCTTCACGCCATGTCTTAGGCCGGGCCGCCACTAGGTAGGATGGACGAACCCCTCACTCACAGCCCTGTCCTGGCCTGCATGGGGAGAGAAGGCGACCATGCGGATGTGCCTGTCATCCACAGCAGTATTGGATGCGCTGTCAAGCTCTGATTATGCGAGTGCGTGTGTGTAATCGACCTGCCTGTGCCTGGCACATGATGCAGCAGTAGTAGGCGTCAGCTTCGCTGCGCCGCAGTAGGTTCCCCGTCTGTGAGCAGAGCTTCGCAGCAAAACCCTCTCCAAATACATCAGTCCTAACTTTGCAACTTCAACGGCGACAGAACATGTCTGAAAGTCTCAAACACTTTCTGCGTCTCCACAAACGCTGTTGTGACGCGGTCCAAGACGACGACGTTGAAGTGATCGACAGGATGGGGCACCTGTAGTTCCCTCGATGACAAGAGCACTTCTGCACCGTAGGCCTGCCTTCTGGGGCCGAGCAGGGTGCTAGTCTGTGGTGGTGATGCAAAGCGTCCCTGTTGGCTCCCCTCACCCACCCTTCGGAGGGTTGACATGGGGGATCACCGTCCTCGATGCATCTTTCGGCGTAAGCTTGCATGCACCTCTGAGCCTCCTGATTGGCCACCACGGCGAGCGGCTCTCTCCATGGGAGCAGTGTCTCATTAAGAGTTGGCGCCCAGCACCGGGAGCTTGAGTTCCATTTGCCATCTCTTGTAGCAATGTTGGAATTGGATCATGCTGCTGATTCATCAGTCAATGGTGCAGGATGTGGTGTAATCATAGCAAAATCCCAACGGCCCTGATCGCATGCAGCCAGCAGAGCTCAAAATTGACCGTCTTCATCTTGTTCAGACCTCATCCTGATTCTAGGCCTTCGGTTCACAGGCCTGCTGACTGACAACTCAGAGAGCCAAGCGACGTCATTAGCAAATGGCGCCAGGCATCCTCACGACGGCAACTGCCAGACGGTAAGGTATTTCCTAGAAGCTGTTTTTTGACAGTGCTCCGAATCGCCCGCCCTCTTTGTCGGAAAAGTAACCGAAGAGTCCCGGACACTCATTGCAGGCTCATTGCAGAGTCTCAAAGGGGCGCCCTAGGTAGAGACATGCTCCCGCTGTTGTGCACCCTCGTCAAATAGTACTAGGATGATCCAGGGCCGGAATCCAGTACAATGGAACCGCGAGTGCGCATTTCGATCCCTCGCTCTATGCCGTCGGCCGACCTGAACACCTTGTCTGCTGGCCAGGGCCAGTCAGTGGACAGTTGCATTGCCGTGCTCGCGACATCAGACGATTCGAGACCAGAAACCCCCGACTTCGCTTCGCCGGATGTCCTCTTTGGTCGCCACCTCGTCGGCGGCACATCTCGACAAAGCTATGGCCTGCGAGTGTTCGGGAGGCCAAAACGCTGGGCTGGTCGATGTTGCGATGGACACGACCTTCTGGAGCGAAATGCACAATCAACGCCCAGACGGACTGTGTTGTGGGTGGAACGACGGACCGGCACAGAAAATGCAGGCACTCTGGTGCCTTGCTTCTTCTGCCTGCGCGGCGGGACGCACACCGTGCAGAGTGCTGCCATCCCTTGCAGCCGGGCTACAGTCATGCTCAACGAGCTGAGAGGCACAGAGGCACAAAGGAGCTCCGGAGACGGATCCCATCAACCTTGGCCGCCGTCGAGTGCCGGACCGGGGGAGAGACACGCTTCCCAGAACATGGGTATTTCAGCTCTCGCTCGCTTCGGGAGGCTTGCGCGACCTAGACCGCCGCTACTGAGGGGTCTGGACCACCAGCCGCTAGCGCGGCGCTGCTGCTGCAACGAAACCGTCGAAGCTGAAGGAGAATTTCCAGCCAGGTGGAACCCATTGAACAGCAAAAGGAAGCCTTAGACGAGACTTGGACGAGATAAGGTACGAGAGGCAAGCTTGGCCGGGGGCGTGGCGGCCGGCAGAGCGGAGAAGGTTGAGCATTTGGAAGGCGGACTCGAGTCTCGTTGTCCTCGGTGCTGGTGGCCATTCACCTCATCCCCGGCGACACCGAGACCTTCGATCTGATCGAGATGGATTCGAACTTGTAGATTCGCCTGAAGGAGCCAAGTCTCTCGTGGGAGACCAAATGAAAAGGCGATGGGTGACACCTGTGACGGCTGATTCGGGGCATGCTTGGCGAAGCAGCCGGCGATGCAGTGACAAGAGACGGTCGGTAATCTTGAGGGTTTGACACCACGCCCACGCGAGAAGCGAGTGTCCGTTCGTACGACCATCGTCTCCAATGGAATGGGCGAAGTGTTCGAGCGGTAGCGCGTGTCAACAGGCGATGGATGATGGGCTAAGGTGGCCATCGACATCCCAGGTCAATGAGTAGTCAGTGGAAGGCCGTGAAAGTTCGTGTAAGTCGTTCGTCCGGCCGAAATGGAGGGTACGAGAGTTCAAGCTCCACTGCGAACCGTTCACCCCGCTTATCTAATCGTCTCGTCTTATCTTTTTTATCGAGATAACGAGATAACGATCGGGCCCGGGATCAAGGTAAGCCCGTCCTCATCTTTTGCCAGGTGCAGCTTCCAGTGCTACACCTGGCAAGAGCTGCCCACCAAGATTGAGGTGGGATTGATTCGGCGCCGTGTTGGATCAATCGGACGGCATCGCTTTCGCGTCCGGGACAGCAGCTCTGTGCAGAACCTCAAACGCCTCTCGATCAGCACAACTCAGTCGGCCCCGAACCACATCTCCAGCCCCCCGGAATCGACTCGGCCAACCACTATGTCGGAGCAGTAATGGCGCCCTTGACCCCATACACCTACATCCGGTGCCCCTGCTCCGAGACGCGGGCGAGCGAAGACGGCTCCTCGACGCCCGGCAGCCCAGAGGACGATGAGCGCACCTTCGACCCCCGCGCCCCGCGCGCCAACTTCAGCCTCTTTCCCCTGGAGCACTTGATGTACTGCGAGGACTGCCACCAGATCAGGTGTCCTCGCTGCGTCAACGAGGAGATTGTCACCTACTACTGTCCCAACTGCTTGTTTGAGGTGCCTAGCAGTAACCTAAAAAGCGAGGGCAACAGGTGAGCGCGTCAGTGCTGCGACACCACTTGGGACGATCTTGCTGATAGTTTCCCCGCAGGTGCACTCGAAGCTGTTTCCAATGTCCCGTCTGCATCGGTCCCCTCGCGGTTACGAGTCTCGAGGAGCGGTCCGAAGCCAGCAGTCTCCTCACCGCCGACGCCTCTGCCCCGCAGGGTGGCCCATACGTCCTAAACTGCTCATACTGCAACTGGAGCTCGACCGAGATTGGCATCAAGTTTGACAGGCCCAATGGCATCCACGGGCAACTGGCGAAGCTGCAAAACGGCGGCAAGCCCAAGTTGACGCCCAAGGAGCACAAGGAGAGGAAGAAGGAGAGCGGGGCAGACTACTCGCTGGACGCAAAGGACATGGACACGGAGCTGCAGTTTGCGCAACTCAAGTCGTTTTACCAGAACCAGCTTGCAAATTCCAACCCTTCTGCAGGCGGGCTGTCGTCTCTCGGGGACCTTGGGCTCTCCTCTCCCGGATCTCTGTCGCGTATCATGAGTCTGTACACAGGAAACAACTATGGCCACAAGCAGGCGCGGGGAAAGGTGCAGATCATGCGTGAGGCAGTCAGCACAGACGAGGGGCTGAAGGAGACGGACCTGGACGAGTCGGCGGCTATCGAAAAGCTTCGCCAGACCGTCCTCGACGACACAGCTACCATCGCCCAGAACGCCCACCAGCAGGACTCTGTGCGCTTCAGAGACGAGCTGAGGCCCATCCCCTACCTGCTGAGAACCAAGCGGTCGAAGCGATGCCCCATCTGCAGACACATCATCAGCAAGCCGGAAGCGAAAATCTCCAACACCCGCTTCCGCATTCGTCTCGTCGCGGGCAGCTACATCCCGACCATCACCATCCGGCCGCTCGCCTCGGAGTTACAAAACATTCCATCCACGGCCAGGCCGCCGATACCCCAGGAGCTGTGGCTCGCCCCGCTGAAGCCGGTACAGTACCTCTTGACGTTCAAGAACCCTATCTTCGAGACGGTCAAAGTGTCCCTGGCCACGCCGTCCAGCACACCTGGCCGATTTGCGAGCACCGTGACGGTGTTTTGTCCTCAGTTCGAGATTGATGCCAATACGGACATGTGGGACGACGCGCTCAAGGACGACACAGAAAAGGAGCGCCGGAGAGGCGAGGAGGGCGCGCTGCAGCAGGCCGAGGTCGGCAAGATCTACGACCGCGGCCGCAACTGGGTCAGCATCGTGCTGGAAGTCGTGCCGGCCTCGCTCAGGCTGGAGTCCAGCGGCAAGGCTGCCGAGGACGCGCTCCTTGGGGACGAGGATGTGTTGGAGATACCCATGTTTGTGCGCCTCGAGTGGGAAACGGAAGGCCAGGGCGATGTTGGCACGGCGCAGGGCAAGGACAAGGAGGCTAGAGAAAAGAGGGAGCTAGCATACTGGTGCGTCTTGGGAGTTGGACGCATCAGCCAGGAGTAGATGTGTTGAATGAATGATACCCCAACTTTGACTTTGTACTCCATCATGGGCTCATGTCACGACTACCGAGGGCACTGTAGTGTTACATCACTTCATGGTCACCAACAAGAGGGACAGTACGGAAGGGAGCGGTCAAGTGTGTGGTATATGCATTTTTGGGGGCGGTCATTGAGTGAATCCGCCAAGCTACATCCTTTAGACGCCAGACCCTTTTGACCAACCAGTCATTGCCATGCTCTTCATTGCAGCAGACCTTAAAATGCCAAATGCCCCATCCATCATTGACCGACCCAAGTAAACACTTTTGAAGGGAGTACTCCCCTAAGAAACCCAGCCATCTTTACGAGGACGAGTCGCTTAGAAGTCAGAGGCACCGCTCTGGGGGAACTCGAAGGTGACGCCGCGGCCGGTGAGCTTGCGGTAGACCTCGGAGTAGGTGTCGAGGCGGTAGTCGACGCCGCCGCGCTCCTTCTCGTCGAGGATGACCTTGAGGACCTTGGAGCCGTCCTCCTTGGTGCGGAGGCGCTTGCCGACGATCTCGACGGGGTAGACGAGGTCGGTGAGGATGGCGTCGTGGACGGCGGTGAGGGTGCGGGAGCGGGGGCGCTTCTGGGTCTGGGTGTTGCGGGAGCGGGCGGAGCGCTTGGGGCGGGGGAGGATGCGGCGGGAGGCCAGGATCAGGACGTGGCGGTCGGAGAACTTCTTCTCGAGCTCACGGGTGAGGCTGAGGGGTATTAGCATCGCCGGTTTGAGGTGGAAGTTTTGGAAGGTAAACTTACCGCTGCTGGACGCGGTGGAAGCCCTGCAGGGAAGGAACGGGGACAAAGATGGCGACAGCCTTCTTGCCGTGGCCAACCTCGATCTATTACCAAAGATCACAAGTCAGCATGCGAGCTCCAGGACGAGTGCCTTGGACCGCTTCCCGTCCTGTTCCTGAGATTATGAGTCTTTTCAGCGTTCAAATCTTTTGCCGCCACGGCTGCAGCAATTTCAGCGCAGAGTTCGACCAGACCTGAGATCTTTAACCGTCGCAGGAAACATTCTCGCTCCGATTCCTTCCATATTCTCCTCGATATCTCTCAATCGGTGGAACTGGGGAACGACGGTGCGCGAGTCAAATATCCATGGGTTCTCTCTCGTCGGTCGACTGGCTGGCTGGCTGGGCATTCCGTGGCGGCAGGAACAGGATTGTCGATTTCGAGATTTCTGTGCGAGTCCTTTCTGGCGGATTCTTCAGGTAGTTCTCACCTCGCGGGCAGAGACGAACTGCAGAGGGCGGAGGGCGACCTTGAGGTCGGCGGTGTTGCTCTCGAGGTCGTACAGAGCCTGGGCGATGCTCTGCTCGAGCTCGGAGGGGTTGGCCCGCGAGGGGCTGTTGGGGGCGATCTTGTTCAACGCGGCGCTCATTTTGGCGGTTGGTTGGGGCTGGTTGGACGTGGTGGTCGGGTTAGTTGACGGGATGCTCGAGCGGGACAGAGGTCGAAGGGGGAAAATTTCTCGAGATGTCCAAAATGTTCGCGACCACACCGAACGAGCGCTGCCGGCGGCGATTGGGGTTTGGAAGCCCTGTGGTCAGTGCGTTTTTCCCTCGCCTAATTTTTGGGTTCAGTGCATCCAATAGGGCGGTCCTTGTGGCCCCGTTCTCTGCTTTCACCACCTTTCCGTTTCGGGATGGTATCCACCGTCAGAGCTCCAGCTGTCAGAGAACAACGTGAAAACCGTTGATGAAGCGCTCCCATCCTTCTCAAGATTTGTGTTGGCCATGTCGGATGAGCATGTTCGAGTTTGGCCTATCTTACACCCTTGTTGGTTTTAGCCAGTGGCTGGGACACTTGATTAGAGGTTACTTGTCCAATGTTCTCATTAACCTCGCTTGGCTCATCACCATATCTTTGCCTCGAAGCCCAACTCGCATCAAGTGATGACCAGTTCATGGGCTCAAATCTGGCTCAAGTCAATATTATCATTCATATGGTATATGTCACTGCCGTTTTACGAAGTCTTCTATATATGCGGCATAACTCATACCCTGAGCTTTAGATTTGGATATTCTATGTGAATTAGATCCATTACCCGGAACTTGCCCCTTTCGTCTACCATCTCAATAATCACACAATACCTCCCTTTTTAACGAGCGTCGTGTTGTTACAAGCCGTTACTCATGTCAAGTGACCCAGGCATCTGGCCCACCCCTCACATCATATCGCTGCGTGCCTCATTATTCCGCTCCTGTCTGTTCAACTCATCGCGGAAAGCATTACCGGTGGTCGGCGGAGGCGGTCTCGGCGGCGGCATCATCTCCACCCCGCCGCGGTTCGCCGACGTGAAAGTGCCGTCCGCAAGCCTCAAACCGTCCGTTCTCTGCCCGCGGCTCTTCCCAATACCGTACCCCTGGCTGCGCGACGCAAACATGCCCTTCCGCCTGCCATACCACCACACAAACCAGCCAATCCCGCAGAGCGACAGCACGCCGAACACGATGGGCAGCACGATCCCCAGCACGTTGACCTTGCGGCGCACCGGGTCATTAATTGAGGTCCGGTTGTTGCTGATGACGCGCACCTTCGGCCCCGCGTTGCGCGCGACGATGCTGCCGTTGGCCGCCGGGATCGCCAGGAACAGCTGCACGTCCATCGCCTCGCCGGCGGGCATGTCGTAGCCCAGCACGGCCCACTCGAAGAAGCCCGCCGCCGCCGGGATCTCGAGCGACGAGAAGCCGTGCCCGGGCTCCTTGATGGTGCTCGTCACGCCGTAGTCGCCCTGGACCTGGACGACGGTGTTGGTGGAGGGGAAGAGAGAGGCGTCCCAGGTGACTGGTACACGATTAGCGGCCGTCCCACGAGTTGCAGTCGATGCATGGGGGGACAGGGCTGCTGCTGCTGTAGCTGTTGCTGCTCACCAAAGTACGTCTTGCCGCCCTCCACCTGATTGTCCTTGGCCGGCGCGCAGAACGGCTGCGCGAGGCCCCCTGAGCCGGCGGCGGGGTTGCAGAGGACGAAGGCGCCGCCGCCCTGTGCCTCGGCCGTCGGGAGGGCGGTGTTCCCCGGGAACGCCGAGGTGGTCTTGCCGTCGTTGACGGTGGGTGTGATGGTCTTGGTGGCGCCATCGGCTTCGACGGTGACCCAGGCGCGCGGGGCCTCGCTGCTCTGCCGGGGGAAGATGGCCGCTTGGGTGAGGGCTAGAGAGGTGGCCAGGAGGGCCAGGCCTCCTCGTGATGGTGCACCCCAGGTGACCATGGTTGACCGAAGCAGAGACGAAAGAAAATAAAGATTAGATATGAATAATGAGACGGTATTTACTGCCAGCTAGTGGCAAACCGGGACGAAACGAAGAGAAGAAAAACGAAAAGAGGTTCACAAAGGGGACTCCCGAGCTTTCTACGTGGGGGGACAAGGAAATGGGTGCTGTTAAGTATCAGGAAATCAGCACTGGGCATGCAAAATTGCGACGAACTGAAGGCTTAACCTGCGTGACTTCCTGCTCACGGGACACCTTAATCTTGCCTTCTTGAAACTCTCACGTGTTGCCTCCTACCTTGAACCACCAGACGACGCAGCTGGTTGCGATTCATGATGTTCCAAGTTGTCCTGACTGCAGATGTCTTAATTACCCCGCGTTTCTTGAATAAACTAACGGCCATCAATCCATCAGCCTAGTGCTGCTATTTCGATTTTGACAGCTACTAGCAAGCAGCTAGCAACGAAGGATTCTCTCCGTCGAGATTGGAAAGGCTTCGAGGCAAAGTAGCTTTTCCCTCTGTTGACCCAAGAGACGAACCATCCATGGTTCTGCTCTGTCAGCCGAACAAAGGCAAAGCTAGAACACGCGGGGGCCGCTCACTGACACGCAGGGGTTTCCCCTCTCCGGTTTCACCCAGTTTGGCATGTTTCCTTCGGAAGAAAAGGCATCAGACTAGTGAGCGCAGAGTGGCCTTACTGCCTGAAGTGGCGTGCGAATGTGCCTCTGTTGAATGACAAAAGGAATTCGGGGACCGTTGGGGTCCAAGCTAAGGTCGTCTGCAAGTCGATGCGACTTGTCGAGGAGGAGGATGGGGGCACTGTGCCGATGGGTGTCATGGCGGGATTCCGCTGGGACCTCTTTGCCCAAGGTCGAGCTCGCGTCCCCGGGAACCCCGTTGAGTTCAAGAGACGTGGGAGCATCAGCTGCAAGGTTCGGCACTTTGATGAGACACTCTTATGTGAGCGGATGCATGGTACAGATGAGAGGCACTACGAGTCAAAGGATGGGGATCAAGACGGAACTGGACGGAAGAGAGGGGGGCAAGACAGACGAGACAGCAAGCCGGGGGTGCTTGGTCCAGTGACGCCGGGGCTCCGAGAATATGTGGAGCCTGAGCCGGCGTTTTACGGCGCAACAACGGCGTGGTGACCGGTTCGGAGGCGCGACACAGTGCAGGAAGAAAAAGAAACAGGGGGGCAGGGCTGGATGTTGAGAGAAGAGCATGGAGACGAATCAACGGATTTCGAATTGACTCAAACCCCAGATTCAGCAAGGCTCCGTTGCAACGAGCCTCCATTTTTCCTGCCATCCTGCCATCCATGAAATTCTGCACATGTCAAATCAGCCCTCGGGAATCTGTCGGTGAGATGACGCCTAACCCAGGCTGGATATCAGTATGTGCCGTCTTGGCCAAGATCGTCGGCAGCGAGATGCAAGTCGCAGGGCCGCGTTTCCGTAAGTTGTCAGCCAAGAAATTGGCCGCGCACATTGAAACGGGGGGCCGGCGGCGCTATTGAAACTTTTATGCCTTTTTTCCATGGCTTCGTGGGCTTTCCAGAGTTGCAGACGGGTACCGGCGGGGTTCATCGCTGTCCTGCTGGGCCGTTTGGGCTGTGAGCGCTTTTGAGCCGTTGTTGACTCATGCCTGTACCTTGCTGCTTTTCTCAGATCCATTCCAGATCGATCGAGCGTTCTTTTTGAGCGAGATATTATATGCGATCTGTATAATTAACCGCCCAGATTTCTTCAAACAGATGAAGCTTTGTTCGTCTGTTTCGCCAAGCTCCCGTTTGCCGCACCTAGTCTCCGTTTTTAGGTCCATCATCTTCCCTCGAACCCTTCCCGTGATAATTTAGTTGGTGACACTGACTGCGAATCTGCACTGTCCCAACCTCATCATTTACCCCCCAAGTCAATTCATCACTCCGTACCTGATCGCCCAACCTCCCCTCTCCCCCGCCGGAGCGCCGGACTTTCGACAGAACAAAAAAAGGAGCGCCGCACCGTTTACGCACCGTCTTGGCACCGTTCTGCGCAGTGACGTCTCTAGCGCGATCGTCGGACCTTCCCAACAAATCTTCCGAAGACGAAGCAGCCGCAGCAGCAGCCAAGAAGAAGTTGGAAAGGAAAGGCGTGCTTACTGCGACATTTCTTCAATCTTGGCTCCTTTGGCTCCTCCTCCTCTTCTACGGTCAGATCCAGATCCAGCAGCCAATCGCGCCAAACCTCCGGACCTGCAGCCGCCTCGCCTGTAGCTCCTCCTCCCGAATCACCTCCGCTTCCTCCGTCCTCCCGTCATCCTGCTTCCCTTTCCTCTCCCTTCTTATCTCCTCCCTCCTCCCCCCCTTGCTTCTGCCTCTTCCCTTTCCCCTAATGTTTAAATCCAGCCCCGTCCCGCGCTCTCTTCTATCCTCCGCGCGACTCGGCCGTCCTCTTCCCTCAAGACTCTTCCCCAACATCGCCGCCCTCAGACCTCAACACCTCCAGCAGCAGCACGCCAGCTTCTCCAAGGTCACCAAGCCCATCCCCGAGCAACCCGACTTCGACAAGATGGCCGAAAACGACATTGAAAAGTACCTCAAGCAGACGCACGACCGCGTCTTTGAGCACAACAAGGCCTGGGCCGAGCAGAAGAAGAAGGAAGACCCCAACTTCTTCGTCACCCTCTCCGCCGGCCAGACCCCCGAGTACCTTTGGATCGGATGCAGCGACTCGCGCATCCCCGCCGAGCAGATCACCGGCCTCGGCCCGGGTGAGGCCTTCGTCCACCGCAACATCGCCAACCTCGTCAACAACATCGACCTCAACGTCATGAGCGTCATCAACTACGCCGTCCGCCACCTGCAGGTCAAGCACATTGTCGTCTGCGGCCACTACGGCTGCGGCGGCGTCAAGGCCGCCATGACCCCCAAGGATCTGGGCCTCCTCAACCCCTGGCTTAGGAACATCCGCGACGTCTACCGCTTCCACGAGGCCGAGCTGGACGCCATCAAGGACGAGGAGGCCCGCTACGACCGCCTGGTCGAGCTCAACGTCATCGAGCAGTGCCGCAACGTCATCAAGACTGCTGCTATCCAGCAGTCCTACGCCAAGAACAAGTTCCCCATCGTCCACGGCTGGGTCTTTGGCTTCAACGACGGTCTGCTCAAGGACCTCAAGATTGACCACGAGTCCATGCTCCACGACATCCAGAAGATCTACCACCTCCCCGACGCGTAAGTCGTGATCGCGACTTGCGTGCTAGGGTTACTGGTGCGGGGTTCTGGGAGTTGGGGAAGCGCGAGGTGAGCCAGTGAGTCACTACCTCACGGCACAGGGGCTCACCGACCGCCATCGCGACATGGGGGAAATTTTTTCTTGTTGAGCGGCCACCCGGTGCAGATCCGGAATGGGGTTGGGAGGAGATTTTTTGGACCGAGACATTTGGCGGCAGCCCCCCACACGGTCCATCGGGGCTTAGCCTACAACGGTCAACGTCAAAAGGGCGCACCCCGCTGCCGTGCATCTCCGTGGGCGGGAGAGTAGATCGTTATCAAGCTGTCACCGGCGGTTGGCATCGGAGTTGAGGGAATTGAGTTTTCTTGGTGCAGGAGCACAGCTTTTTGGGGGCGCGGGCGGGCTTGGTGTACGGGTGAAGGCAAATATCATTGGCACGTTGTTCTGGATGAGCAAAATGATGCAGAGAATCATAAAAAAGCAAGTATCTACTACACAAATGAAATATCCATCTCCATGATGGCTTTGAAACTCTATGAAATACCGAGTAATTGGCCGACCTGGGTTTCGGCCAAACATGATGGCAAGATCATCACGAATTCAAATTTGAAGCCAAGACCAAGTGTCTGTTTGTCTTTCGACAATGCATAATTCTAATATTTGCATCATGTAATGCTCAGTTTCATGTATTGGCTTAAAGCTCGGCTTGTTGATTATCATGTTGTTGTTTTCACACACGATTTCAACGTGGTTGTAAATAACCGTGTTAAATGTTACCGATCATTGCAGTTCTCAAATAAGACATCAATGAACGTTAAAATAGCAATGTCTAAGTTGACTCATCCCATCAATCTTCAGCGCAAGAGACACTCGCGATGAGGGTGATGGGTGAGTCACTCTCAAGTCTCCATTGGCAACTTCCTCATCGAGCCACACCAATCATCTGATGTGATAGCGCACCAAGCGGATATTCCCTAACGCCGATAACCACCACCCGCTACGTGACGCATATCAACCTCAGCACGCAATCCCCTCGGAAGCCAGCTTCACGAAAACATCAAACCTTTCACACTCCCTCTTACTGAACCTCAGAATATCAGAGATGGCTGCGATACACCCCTCCGTCCCGGACGGCCTCATCCCCCTCCTCGAATCCCACCTCCCGAACTCGCTCCCCATCCTCCGGCGTCTGCAGTTCACACGCTTCCCCGGCGGCCAACGGCCCACAGCGCGCATCATCCTCGCCGCAGACGCCCTGGTATCCGACTCCCCGCGGAATTTTGCAGCCGCGTACCTCGACTTCGGGAGCGGCATCGAGACTTCGCTCTTCATGTACTCCACCCTCGAAGACTCCTCCATCTCCGCCGCAGACCGCGAGGTGTGCGAGGCGCAGATCGGCGCGGTGGTCGATGCCGTGAAGGCCGTGGCCCGCGCGCAACCGCAGCACAGGGGGTACCCGGGGCGGTGTCTGGTGGGCACGCTGGCGACGGCGGTGAAGGAGGCGATGGTGCGCCGCGGGGTGGGGATCGAGGCGCGGCAGGACTATGAGTATGAGAAGTGGCTGTTCCGGGTGGAGGATGTGCGGGAGGTGGAGGTTGAGTTGCCGCCGGGGGCGAGGTGGGAGAGGGCGGGGGAAAGGGATTGCGAGGTTGTTATTTCGAGGACGAGTATTCCGCGGCAGGTGTAAGTTTCTTAGGAGAGAGGCGAGGGAGGTGAGAGAGACAGTGTGCTGACCTTTTTTATAGGAAGACACTGTTGACTTTCCCGAGTTTGGTGCTGAAGTTGGAGGATGGGACGCCTTTTGCGTGGTCGTTCTTGGGTAGGTTGAAAGATTGGTATTCATGTTGGGGGTGACTGATACTGACTTTGGCTTTAGGAACTGATGCTTCTCTGTCGAGTCTTCACTGCGAAGTAACTCATTTCTTCATAACCTAGCAGGACACATTGCTAATATCTCGTAGGAACCTTATCGTAAGAGAGGCTATGCAAAGGCTCTTGCTGCCAAGTTGTTCAAGAGGAGCACGTTCGAATATGGCCCGGACGGATGGTGTTCTGCAGATGTTGCGCCGGACAACTTGGGTAGCCGGGGGATGTGTAGGAGCTTAGGAGGACGGCACGGATGGAATGTCTCCTGGTAAGTTCCTCTTCATTATGAAATTCGCCGTCTTCTAATGCTGTGTACAGGAACCTGCTGGTGCTTGATGACGAGAAGTAAGCATGTTGTCGTCTGCATCCACCCCTCAGCTCCGCTGAGATTCCAGAATTTTCCAAACAAAATTCTACCCGCATAGATGACTTCAAAACACGCCGTATGATGTTTTTAGATGTTGCGTAGTTTTCTACCACATTGGTCGAAATAGGTCAAAACGTTGCTCGAACGTTATGTTTGGCATCAACAAGTGAAACAAAATGACTAGAAATATTATTACGACGGTTTGCATTGATGTAAAGCACTCAATTGGCATGGGTAAAAGAATTCGGCGTAATTTCTGATCATTCCGACATATCAAAAAGTTTAAATACACACCGGAAACCGCGATATCACAGTTGATGATGTCTTCTTCATCGTCTTTGTTGCAGTCGATTCAGGAACCAGTAACCCGCCTCCACGATGCGCCCCACACCGGGGCGAGGGGAGAGGGACCGCTCACTCAAAAATCTTCACCTCACCAACAAGATCCCCATACAGCATTCCCACCCCTCAGCCACAAACTCCCTGGACATATTTTTTTTTTCCATCTTTCATAAAAGAAAAAAAAAAGAAGGGAAAATGTCAGGCTACAACCGCGACACCGTCGTGAACTGCCTCACGCGGCACTACGAGCTGCTCGTGCGGATGGGCTACATGGACGCCTCGGTGGTGCAGCTGCCGCCCTCGGGGACCGGCTGGAGCGACGCCGAGCTGCGCGTCGACGCGCTGCGGGCGATGGGCCGCTCGGAGACGGCGATCGACCTGCTGCGGCACATGCCGTACCTGCGCGAGAACGAGACGGCGGACCCCGTCGAGGTGTACACGGAGACGTTCCCGCTGCGGTACCTGCGGGACGGGCGCTGGTTCGGCTCGGCGAGCGGGGAGGACTTTGCGACGACGGCGATGCTGGATCTGGGGTTCGCGCCGTTTGACGGGCCCGTGCCGGCGGGCATGGTCTCGTTGACGCATGCGGACGAGGGGATTTGGTGGCTGGTTGATACGGATGAGGGTTGGTTTCATTTTTCTTTTCTGTCTTTTTACATGTTCATTCTGACGGATCTCCTTTTTATTCGGAGGATCTACGTCTGGTGTGCAAGAAGAGAACCCAATGAGTTACTAACAATTACGCAGGATGCATCTACCCCTACGGCACCGAGTTCGAGGGCGATGAGGATGCGCCAGAGGGAGAGCCGTGGAAGGCCGTCGAGGCCGTCCCGATTGAGACCTACTTCGACAACGTCTACGCGCAGGTGGGCAACTTGGACGTCGTCCCAGCGCCGCGGTCGGGCAAGTGGGATGCGCGGGTTGTGGAGGAGCACACTGAGGAGGGACAGGTGAGTTTTGCAATTGAGCACCGAAAACACCATCTCTCGAAAACATGACTCTAACACTGCTCCAGCTGGTCAAGGGCTTGTACCATGAGTTTGGGTGGCCCGATGCGTTCCGCAAGGAGGAGTTTGTGCAGGCCGTCGAGCAAAACCGCGCATCGTTCCTGGAGGCGGGACTTGGAGAGGACGATGAGGACGAGGAGATGGCTGGTTGAGGCGAGCATGAGGCATACCCTGCTCTCATCATCACCAGAAGCGAACACTTTGGGAATCAATCACTTGGTGCACGGTCTTCGGGGATGGGATGAACCCGATCTGCGCCGTCGGGCTGTTCAGAAATGTTCGGGTTACTCCGCAAGACGTGGCGGACGGGGAGACATCAATGACGATATCACGAATGAACATGAAAGACAAAAGCAAAAAGAAGATAGAGGATAGATATTGGATCGCGGAAGACGACCTCGGATGACGGATGTTGGCGCTCGCTATCAAAGCGTGTTTATCACACCTTATTCGACCCTGTTCTGCTCATCAATCATCCATCGCACTGCCTCCCCCAAACTCCACTCGTTAATGCCAAAATGCACGACGTTCCTGAAAAAAAGAGCCGACCGGCTGGCAAAGAAGGAGGTTGGGGTACATGCTACCCTTGCCGATCCCTAAACAGGCATTTCTTTGCGGGGCTCTCTTTTTCTCTCTCGGTGAGCAGTTGAAGCATGGTGTTTGGAGATTTAGTCATTTGCGCTACTTCTTATCAACACCGCTCACCTCACTGGCTGCACAGCGTCAAGCCATCCATAATCCCCATCTTGATTCTTGGCACCCCCGGGCTCCAAAAGTGAACGCCGACGATATCGGAGAGAGACCCCTCTTCGCTTAAGCAATGACATCGATCTCTGCGAATCTAGCGTGCTCGCAGCGAGCTCTCCGCTGCCCGGGTGTGCCTTGATGCTTGAGTCAGGGATCCGGGCTTCTCCAACTCTTCTCAATTCTCCAACGTCAGTGGTCAATGGGTTACACCGTCAACGTTGCCTCCATCAAGACCATCCCAGCGACAGACGGGGTCGTCTTGTGAGCGGGTCGTCGGGAAATTGTCGTCAACGAGAGGGGAAACACGAAGCGGCGCAACGCGGAAGAGGAAACGAAAGACCGAAAAAAATGGTCTTAAAGATCGGCGGCATCCGGTGCTGCGCATCGGTGCTGCTATGTTCCTCCCTCTTCACCTCCTTCATCCACGGTGAAGAAGTACAACCGAGACATCACGGAGACGAGGGGCCGACGCAGTCAGTCATCATGAAGTTCTCCTCGTCGCTCCTCGCGGCGTCGCAGGTCGTCCTGTCCCCGGCCGCCGCCGCCGCCTACAACCCGGTCACTCTCAAGGACTACGGCACCTTCGCCGGCACCGTCGTCAACTCGACCTTCAGCGGCCGCGCGCTCCCCGCGCCCGTCGACGCCTGGCTCGGCATGGACTACGCGACGCAGCCCGCCGGGCCCGAGGGCCGCTTCAAGCCCGTCTCCTGGCCCGCCGCCTTCAACGGCACCAAGCAGGCCACCGCCTTCGGCAAGACGTGCGTCCAGGACCCGACCTCCACCGACGTGAGCACCCAAGACGAGGCCTGCCTCAACTTCAACGTCTTCCGCACCCGCGGTATCCCGTTGGACCAGAAGACGCCCGTCCTCGTCTGGATCCACGGCGGCGCCTTCGTGGCCGGCAGCTACAAGTCCTTCGACGGCGCCGCCTTCGCCGCCTCCTCCAAGGAGCCCATCACCGTCGTCAACTTCCACTACCGCCTCAACTCCCTCGGCTTCCTGCCGTCGGCCCTCTTCGAGGAGGAGGGCCTGCTGAACCTCGGCGTGCTCGACCAGCGCCTCTTCCTGCAGTTCGTGCAGAAGCACATCTCCGCCTTCGGCGGCGACCCCGAGGCCGTCACCATCGGCGGCCGCTCCGCCGGTGGCCACTCCGTCGGCATCCACTACTTCCACAACTACGACGCCGACGCCGGCAAGCCGCTCTTCGCCCGCGCCATCCACCAGTCCGGCTCCGTCACCGCCCGCGCGTTCCCCAACGCCACCTACCCCCTCTACGTCAAGCAGTTCGAGACCTACATGGCCTACCTCGGCTGCCCGACGGACGGCGCCGACAACGCCGCCGCCCTGTCCTGCCTGCGCGCCGCCGACATCGACGCCATCCGCAACATCAGCACCCAGCTGTACAACGACTACGACCCGGCCCTGACGTGGCCCTTCCAGCCGACGCAGGGCGGGCCCCTCCTCGAGAAGTTCGGCTCGCAGTCCGGCTACGACGGCACCTTCTTCCACGTCCCGACCATCACCTCCAACGTCAATGACGAGGCAAAGTACTACATGGCCGGCGACAAGGAGACGAACGAGGAATTCGTCGACTACATGCACAACACGTCCCCGGCCCTCAACGAGACCGACCTCGCGCTGCTGCAGGAGCTCTACCCGGACCCGGCCACCCACCCGGACTCGCCCTTCGCCAACTCGCCCAACAGCACGCAGTACAACCGCCTCTCGGCCGCGTGGAGCGACTACGCGTACATCTGCCCCAGCCAGGAGACGGCGTACCGCGCGTCGCTCGCCGACGTGCCGACATGGAAGCTGCGCTTCAACACGAACAACTCGTGGCCCGCGTGGCGCGGCATCCCGCACACGGCGGATACGAAGTACACCTGGGACGAGCCCGTCGTGCAGTACCCCGAGATCAGCCACGTCTACCACGGGTACCTGTCCAGCTTCGTGCTGTCGGGCGACCCGAACACGCACAGGTACCCCGGTAGTCCGGAGTGGCCCAGCTACAAGCCCACCGGGTACGGTCTGGAGTCGGAGCCGGCGCTGCAGCTTGTCGTTGAGCCGAACAACGGCACGAGGGTCGAGGAGGATGTTATTCGCAGGGAGGCGTGTCTTTACTGGAGAGAGCCGGAGAGGGCTCCCCGGTTGAACAAGTAGATTAATTCACTGTAGATATTATTGGGTACGAAAGAAGCCCTGCTACAACATCGAATAATGACCAATTACTACACATCCCGACGAAATCCTGGACGATGCGACGTCTTCATGCTCGGATCTCCCAATCGACATCATCACCCAGCCACTTCTCCTTCCACTCATCCGCCATCTTCTCATACTTTTCCTTCTCATCCTCCCGGCCCAGCTTCTCGTGCAACATCGACAGCCACATATACCGCCACTTCGCCGTAATCATCAAGTCCTCTTCGCGGAGCACCTCCAAGCTCTCCTCGGTAAGCTGAATCGCCTCCTCCGTCTTGTTATCGTACGAAGCATACTGCGACTTCGTCTCCAACTCGTGCAGCCTCTTCCTGTTCGCATCCGAGGCCGCCACCTCCTCCTCCGGCGCGGTGCACAGCTTACACCCGCACTCGAACCCCCAATCCTTCTCCAGGTTCCGCCGGCGGCGCTGTCTCGCTAACTCGACCGGCAAGTAGCTGATGGTGATCTCCTCGCCCTGCGCGATGCCCTGCTCGCCCGCGACGACGGTGCCGGACAGCCCGTCGGTGGGCAGGCGCATGTACGCGTTGGGGCGGCAGTCGTGGTTGATGCGCGCGATGCGCGGGAGGACGGCCATGTTGGGCATGCGCAGCTTGATGGTGAAGCTGTTCGCGTTGAGGGTGTCGAAGACGAGGTTGCCCCTGGCATTCGGCAGGCGGTGCAGGTCGGCGATGACGGCGGGGGACGGCAGCTGCGCCATGCTGGCGTTGAGCAGCGTGTAGCCGTCGGGCTGCGTCATCCAGCGCTGGATGTTCCTGTCCATGATGAGGGTGGCCTCGTCGGTCAGGATGACCTCGTGCGCGGCGATGGGGCGGGTCGCGACGAGGCCCTTGCCCTTGCCCTCGACGTCGACGACCTCGTACGGCTGGGAGCTGGTAGATCGGGAGAAGTGTGTTTGGGCATTGGTCTTGGGGAGAATGGTGCGGTTGTTGGCGACGCACTCGAGGATGCTGGCGTCCATGACGCGCTGCTTGGCGATGATGCTGATGCCGTTGGGGCCGTACTGCGTGTCGGTGTAGACGCAGTACTTGGAGGCCGGGTCGGCGACGTAGCCTTTGCAGACCGGCTTGTGCGACCAGACGACCTGCTGCGGTGTGTGGTTGATGGCAAGCCCGGGAGCCTCGATCGGGCAGATGGACGGGAACAGATCTGGTGTTGCGACGCCATCGGGGCCGACGGGGTGCCAGCCCACGAGATCCTCGACGAAGATGAAGGCCTTGAGGATGTGGGCCTTGTAGTCGAGAGCCTTGGGCCACATTTGGGCTGCTATGTTGGTGGAACGAAGGTACTAGTCTGATATTACTGAATCTCAGATGTTGAAGCTTGACGATAATGAAGGACGATACCGATGAACGACGACGATGGACGACGACGAGGAAGGACGGCGAAAGGACAGCGCGTGTGTCCCATGACCGTGGTTTTATTGAATTGTCAACCCTTTTGGCCCTTTTTTTGTTTAAAGGTATACAGAGGGCCAAAAAAGGTTTAAACTCGAGGTAATCAATATTGCGAACCTTTTCGACCCTTAGATCCAGCCCCTCAAGTACTCAATCCTAAATGGAGAAAGCTCCCTCTTGGGCATTATCCTATCTACCCACAAAACCAATCCTTTCTTTCGGAAAGCAAAAACGTAATTCGTCTGGACAGTCGAATGAAACCTAAAGATCGTTCACATTAGAGTACTGCCATCGCCAGCCTGATAATTCGCAGTCCATCGACATGAATGTCAAAGTTGTGAAGACTGCATAAATGTGCTGTTGATTTTATGCACACATTGTGACTGACTCGGCCTTCAACTTGGCCATTGACCATGTTCACAGTGAAGTTTGAGCCTGTAACGACAATTGCAATTGAAAAAGCCGTTTACATGAAATATTGAATGAGGAAAAGGAAAACGCCACCTTCAATACCGAGCCTCTGGTCCTGTACGGCCAATGCAGCCTTCATTCAGCTCATTAACGGTCAGCCCCTCGATAAGACAATGAGGGGCACCCTGAGATCGTCACTGAAGGAGGGGTGATGTCACCACACCTGAACCCAGTGAGACATGCAGGTACACACATCTCGTCGATTTTCTTCCCATTGACTCAATCGCATTCATCTGTCGATGTTTACTCTTGAGACTCACTCACTTGAGGCTCACCAAAATGAAGCCTCCCACTTCCCTTCATTCATCACATTTCAGTAGCAGCTAGATGGGCTTATTTGCGGGTCCCCGAATCATCCCCGAGCTCGGGAGGGGCTCTCAGAACGGAACTGGTGCCCCGCGGCCGTTTTTAGTGTTTGACTCATTCTTTCAGGAGAGAAAACTCATTGGAGGCGGCTGAGATTTTGCATTGCGATCACAGGAACTTCCCTCTCACGTCCCAACCTAATCCAACCACAAACACCTCTTCAACCCCCTCCCGACCATCATTCAACATGGCCTCCGCCAAGCACGACCACATCTTCACGCTGTCCTGCCCGGACAAGTCCGGCATCGTGCACGCCGTGACCGGGGTGTTCGCGGCGCAGAAGCTCAACATCCTGGACCTCCAGCAGTTCTCCGACCCCGTCTCGGAGAAGTTCTTCATGCGCGTGCACTTTGGCCCGACCGAGACGGAGTCGACGGAGCACCTCACGGCCCCGTTCGACGCCCTCGCCGCCGAGCTCCAGCTGGACTGGTACCGCATCCGCCCCGTCGCCCGCAAGCTGCGCACCCTCATCATGGTCTCCAAGATCGGCCACTGCCTCAACGACCTGCTCTACCGCGCAAAGTCCGGCCAGCTGCCCATCGACGTGCCCCTCATCGTCTCCAACCACCCGGACTACCAGACCCTCGCCGGCAACTACGGCATCGACTTCCACCACCTGCCCGTCACCAAGGACACCAAGGCCGCGCAGGAGGAGGCCATCCTCAAGCTCGTCAAGGACAACGACATTGAGCTGATCGTGCTCGCGCGCTACATGCAGGTCCTCTCGCCCAAGCTGTGCGAGGCCATGTCCGGCAAGATCATCAACATCCACCACTCCTTCCTGCCGTCCTTCAAGGGCGCGAAGCCGTACCACCAGGCCTACGACCGCGGCGTCAAGATCATCGGCGCCACGGCCCACTTCGTCACCGCCGACCTGGACGAGGGCCCCATCATCGAGCAGCGCATCGCCAGGGTCGACCACGGCATGAGCCCGAAGGACCTCGTTGAGGAGGGCTCCAACATTGAGAGCCAGGTTTTGGCGGCCGCTGTGAAGTGGACTGCCGAGGGCCGCGTGTTCCTCAACAAGACCAAGACTGTTGTTTTCAACTAAGCTGGATATCCGGGGCGCATAGGGTTATGATGAAAAATAAAAGTTTGGCATTTGTCTTTTGGCGCTCATTCTATGTCTCTCATGGCTTCTGAGGTGACTGATCCGTTTTCTCATGACTAGCTGGGTGCTCTGTAGGGTTCGGCGAGACATCTCCGGCGGGCATCTCGTACACCATGCTCTGTACCTCAAGCTCATTCCGACGTGATGGTGAGTGCAGCTCCGCCAGCGCTTGTGACTCTCGCTTCGCTGTCTCGGGATGTAGCTCCGCTATCGGGATGCCCTCTCCATCCAGCTCCGGTTTGCCCCCGATCGCATGATACTCGTCTCCGGATCCGGAATGCGTAGCGGCGTTTTGTCCATTTTCTTGTCGGCGACGGCGCCTGAAATACCACCACCCTGCGCCGATTGCGCCGCAGATCCCGGCAACGGCCCCGGCGACGATCCCAGCTGTCCGCCCCGCCGTCATCCCATCCCCACCGCTTTTGCTACTGTTAGCCTCCTGGTCATCCGAAGTCGTGTTTGTGCTGTTATTCGACTCGATTGCCGTCCATAGCCGCTGCCATGAGGCTGCAAAAGAATCGGCGGGGTTCGAGCTGATGGTGTCGGTATTGTCGTCCACAAGCACTCTCTGCCCGGCGTCTGGCCCAGGCGCCTGTCCCTTGTAAAACCGTTTTCTGTCATAATTGTATCCAGTGAAAGCAGCCTGTAGAAACGCCCTCCCGAAATGGAAGGGGATTATAGCTGCCCCGGGGTTGGGGTCATCTTCCTCGCTGTACGGATCTGCCCAGGGCTTGCAGGGCCAGTACCTCGCGTCTTCTGCCGAACCATTTCTCTGCGGCGAGACCTCGAGGAACAGCGATGTGAAGGGTACTTTGATCGTTACGTTTTCAGCGGACACGTCGGAGAAGGTGAAGCTCATGTACGCTGGCGCGTTGATGATTCGATTGACTTGGTCGAGCTCGTCGGTGGTGTTCCATACATATAAGCCCAGTGCGGCGTCGTAATAGACGGGGAGGTACTCGGCCGCAGCGTCGCACACGCGGCGTGGCAAGCAGATGTACGGAAATGCTGCGTCCGGGAGAACCATGAGCGAGTCCAAAGGACCGCCGTACTGCTTCACGAGCTCCTTGTCGCTGACTGTGATGTTGTCTGCGTCCCAGACACTTCCCAGTGTTCGATCGGACAGGAAGGGAGAGCCTCCGTACTCGACATCAAGCGCGACGTCGATGAGAAAAGCCTTGGGCATTCCGAACAATGGATCGAAGTCGAAGGTACCGACTTGTCCCAGGACGCGATTCTTTTCGTATCCTCCGAGAGAAAATGAGCAGGTTTGCTCGGCCCTGTTGTCGCCCAGGTGCATGAACCACGAGTTTGCTGTGATCGTATTGCTCTCAACAAATTGGTCGATGATCCACAGCGGAAAACCGAGCTTCTTCCTCTCCGTTTCACTGTCAAAGTCGATTTTCTTTCCGAGACCAAGGATGCCAACCGGGATCGACATATATTCGCTGAGAGACAAAAGATCGGTGTACGTCTCCTCCAGCTCCGAAACCTCTTGAATAGTGGTGTTGATGTCCATGAAATTCGGGCCGCTTGGGTCTGCCTCAAGTTGGAACTTCACCGTGTCGAACCACATTTTCTTCCCGGTATATCCTGTGGGCCATGGGTTCAAAAGGCTGTACTGAAATCCCCCATCGTATTTGACGGCAGTTTGAGATGCTTCTCCACTGTAGACACCCGAGACATCTTTTGAAAGTAGCTCAACTGGCGAGCCTCCCGTGGGCCACATGCGCACTGCGGCCACTGGTCCTGCGGAATTTGTTGACTCCAGACGCTGATTGACATAAACAGTTATCTCGTTCCATGGTCCGTCTGGACCGTAGCCTGGTTCGTAGGGGTCGTAGACCAAGCGCGTCGTGGCTGATACGCAAGCGACGGCCAAAGGGAAAAGTCGCATCGCTATCCGCATGCTTCGTTGTCTGTTGCTACTGCGGCCAGTGTTTGAACGAATAGGGCACGCTATCTCCGCAAGCTAATGCCGTAAAGTCAGGTAGAGGAGGAGAGCGAAAACTTCTAGCAGATGTTGATTGAAGCGTGGAAATGTCGCGTCTGCTAATGTACCAATGAAGGTCCAAGATTCAGCTTTTGAAAGCAGTGCCGCATCCCCCGAGCGTGATAAAATGGGCAGGAAGCCTGATGCCCACTTCGCAGGGTTCCACCCCCGAAATCACGACGTTTGCTGGCTCCAACAGGTCCAACGGTTGGACGAGAACCCTGGACACCATTCCCGACTTTCTGGGCAGATTCGCTTGGATGTCCCCTCTCGGACATCTCATTTGGACCTAAGACAGTCAGAAAGGTTTGGGTCACTGATGCAAGTTCGATCATGCTTCCCAAACAAGTGCCCCTTTTTGCCCGAATGCCTAGACAACCGTGAATACGACGCTGAAGCGACGCTCTGAGCCTTTGACCGACATCTTTCAGGAGCGAGTAGGCCTTCAGTTGCACAAGCGGAGAAGATATCTTTGTTTGTGTCTTGAAGAGGTCCTTTCAGTAGTCTTGTATGAGGCTGATTTAAGCTTGTCTAGATCGGCCCCCAACGACGATACACCAAGACGGCACTCACACCAGCACTCCTACCTGGGGGCGGAAGCTGAGAAATTGAGAAGAGATTTCGAATGAGAGCACACGAATTTCATGAAGTTTCGATTGCTAGAGCGCGTTGGCGATCCTGACATGCCTAGCCGCCTGCGCGAGTCGGCATCTTTTGCCGCTCCAACAGACCTGCATGGTACTTATGATCCCCGTCCCGGAACGGTTGGGAAACAGCCAAACCAGTCCAAGGCCTGGTCGTCCAGGGGAGGTGTATAAGATACAAAATACCCAGGTGAGATGGCAAATTTCGTGCCAGGAACATGGCTGGACAGCATTTCTTTTTGGAACGCAGACTCTCATAAACGATTGGGCGGTTGACGAGTAGCGCCAGGCCTTTGGTGCCAAGAGAACCCATCCCCACGTACTCTGCACAGTCTTGCTAGTTACTTATCTGACTGGCCAGCGAGTTTGGATGCACCAACGTGTTTGCCAGGTATTCGGCAAGCCTTGAAAATGCCCCTTTATTTCCGAAGCTGTGCGGACCCCTCGACCTGCATTTCCTCCATCCTGATAATTGATCATCCTCGTGTTGCTTTGCCAAGGCGTCACCAGCGAGTCTATCGAAAAGGCTCCGGTGGCAAGTGCATGTTGTAAATTGTAAGCTTCGCAGGAGGTTGCGTTTCAGAGACATGCTCAGTTCAGATCTGCTGGCCGAGATGAATGTTTGAACGACAATGGAATGCCTCGTGAGGGCGCGTGCGTGTATATCTGCCGGAGGACCTTGTGATAATCACAACAATAACAACCCATCCCCAGAGCCCAGCTCTGCAAACTCATAGTTAGGCCCGTTGCCTCCCAGCTTCTCTTCTTCGGCCTCCACAGCCTCTTTGAGTGTATATCGCGTCCTCACGAGAAGAGGAGCAATAAGTCCGCCGCCCGTCTTGACTTCGTCATGCGTCGCTATCCAATATTTTGCACCGGTTTCTCCGACGGCCTTGATACCATTTAATGCTCCCAGATTTAGCTGTTTCGTCATCCAAATGCGCACGTCGTGGAGACCGTGAAGTAGGGCCAGCGTGCAGAAACCTGACTCCCGAACGGAAGTCAAGTCTGAAGCTTGGATGCCGTGGGGTGAGTAGAGAATTGTTTCTGGCTTTCCAAGGTCAAAGGCGATCATGACGGCCGAGTGGTAATAGAGTGCGTTGCCTGCGGTAACGACGCGGCCGATACCCAGCCAAGATGGCAAACCAGCGACGCTGAGTGTTTCCCTCCAGTCGTCGGCTGACGAAGAAAATGCTGGAGTTGTTGTAACGGAGTCGAAATGGTTCCATGACCGGATCAAATCCGCTGCTTTGTCGGTCGCAAACACGGGCGTTGATTTGGGTAGCTCCTCTAGTGTCGCTTGATGGCAATGGTCTGTGAACTCGTGAGAGATGGTGACTGCATCGATGTAAGGTTTCTCAGCGTCATCGTCTCCATCAGATTCGTTTTCGAGATTGGCAAGCAATGAGTTCAGCTCGGCCATGGTCTTGATACTGGGCTCGACGAGATGCCATTGTGTCGAGAACCAAGACGCCACATCGGACTGAGGACCCTGCAACCAAGGGTCGAGGAGTACGTTGAAGCGCTTCCGTCCGTCGGGGGCTGATTCGGGGTCAGGATACGGGAGTTGAATGAGCCATGTCGTATCGGC
This sequence comes from Colletotrichum sp. SAR11_59, assembly GCA_025328345.1. Classification (NCBI taxonomy): domain Eukaryota; kingdom Fungi; phylum Ascomycota; class Sordariomycetes; order Glomerellales; family Glomerellaceae; genus Colletotrichum; species Colletotrichum sp. SAR11_59. The sequence continues at coordinate 30,004 of JAKMXC010000076.1, forward strand.
GTTGAGGTGAATGAGGATGGGCCGATCGGTCTTGAGCGCCTCGGCCCAGGCCGCTCGATCGCTGACCTTCAGTGTTTGAGGCGTTGACGATGAGCGGTTGTCAATAGCCATGATTGCTGCTTTCTTATTATTTTGATCCCATTCACTCGATGACTTTCACGACCAGCAATATCTCATGCTGCATAGATGTTGATATACTGAGAGTAGCGAATGAAGTCGATCTCGGACGGGGGTCCGAAAGTCTGTGACGTCGTCCAAACTCGCGTATTCGCGGCACGGCCGCCCGTCGCATCCTGGCCCTTGCCACCCGCCGTCTTCAACTCTAGCTGCGCGGTTAGCATAGCGTGGGACCATCGTCGTCAGAACTCCAAAGCAGCATCGATGAAAGAGAAAAACAATTATGCGCCGACGTTAGCTACTAAACGGTGCTAAGGTAGCCGTAAATTTATATGATTTTCTTCGCCTACTGGACGGACGGTGACGCTGACAGACGAGATCCTTGAAAGCCCCGAATACTACACTAAAGTCGCAGACGCTTTACACCGGAAGAAGATAAGGAAAAGGTAAGCATTCTGACGTCTGGTAGATGATAGTTGCATCCTTGTTAACTGCCATTGCGATTGCGCCAGAGTCTTAGTCGAGTTTAAATTTGCGAATAATCTCGCTTGAGAGTTTCAAATGGCTGATTGATGCATTTTCCGATGTGGCGCACATTTGGCAAAACCTGGCCAACAAATTTGTCCGCTGTTTGAGCTACTAGACAGTGCATGTTAGCAATGCGCCTTATGCCTGTGGCGTTCGACACGGCGCACTTCAAGGTTATTTGGGTGCTAATGGGGAAGATCAGAAATTATGCAGCATTTCCTCGGGCGACTGTGGCTTGGTGGCCAAGCTGACCACCCAACTGCAATATCCAATGATTTGAAGAAGAGTTGTAAATTGCAGCATATTGCCTTAATTCGTCCTGCCTAGGCGGCCTCAGATGCCGAGAACTTGTGCCATGGGTGAGACAAAACAGTTGGCATACGTAGTCACATAACGCACCCGTCCACTATTCAGTTCGGATTTGAGACCGAGAAGATCGCCCAATCCTTTCCCCAATGAAGCAAAAGTTGAACATAACCTCTTCCTATAGAAATAGACTTTTGTTCGCACTTTTGACGATACCAGATTGGAAAGTTTGTACATTCTATTATTCTGTTATCGAAGCTTTGTTAAAAGTCTTACAAAAACACACGATGCAGCCGCACGCTACCCTTATTCTCATCGCTGTTCAAGCAGCTGCAGCTGCAGACCAGTTTTGGACTGGGAGGGAAATTGATATGGGTCCATTCGGGAGTGACCCGTTCTTCAACAACAACCAGTCAGATGAGATCTACCGGGAAGCCATTACTAACCCGAAAGCGATGCGGTCCGTCAAATTCGTCCCGTTCTCGGGTCTCATAAGCCCCAAGGTCTACGGAAGGGACCCCTACTGAGCTTGGAGTAAGTCGCAATGAGAGTTGAATACGAAGATAATACTGAAAAAGTCAACAGGAGTTAATGTGACGGAATTCGCCTTTCCCTCGGGAATCAACGTTACTGATGCGGTGACTGGGGTCGAGCAGCCTGTCGAAAACCCTTCCTACGTCAGCACAACCTGGGACTTCGCGTGGTCCAGTGGTGGGAATATTTCACAGGCCTTGGGTAACTCAACAGGGCCGCTTTGCGTATCCATCTTAGACATCATGGCGTACCCAGCAAACGTCACCAACCTTTACACGGATGTAAATGCGAACAACACTGACTGCACGCCAATTTTGGGAGAAGCGTGCGTACGGGCCATTCTCACAGAAGGCAGCAACTTCAGCAGAGGAACAACATGCAACGAACCGAAGAAGTTGTGGGGCACGTTTCCCGAGTGCAATAATACTATCGGATACGCCGCGGAGAAACGCCTAGACTTTAAATTGTTCAACGGCACTTTTGGCGGTGGCGTCGCAACAGCAAACCTCAACCCGGATCCGTCCAACTCGCCAAATGCCAGTTCGTCGGCTGAACGCAACAGAACCTTTGGCATAACTAGCGGGAAGGGATTCATGGGCCTTCATAGCGGAGTGATCCCTGGAGCTAATGCCACGGATATATACTTGGCCGCTGCGAATTCTCTTCAACTTCTCATGATCAGTCATGGTTTCGGAAACAGCAGTCTTGGAGAAATTCAGCTTCATTGTATGAGGGCAAACACTACCCAGCTGCCAGTGGACGAGAACGAAATTGGAGGGGGGCAAGAGAACGACGCTACGCGTATGAAGTATCACGCGGCGTGGACCTTGATGATTGCGGTATTGACTTTGCTGATGGCAAGAGTGATCTGATTCTCAAAAGCCATTGAAATACCCAGAGAGCATGGCTTAGAGTATCCAGGTAGATTTAAGTCTTGTCTGAGGACTTTATGGTGATACTCAATATTTGTGTGAGCCTCGGCTGTCGTCGAATTTTCCACCAATGCACGTGGCGAAACAGTCGCAGACTGCATGGAAGTAGTGAATCTCTATACCTATTACAGCGGAACCTATCGCAGATCAGCTAATTCCAACACGAAATTTGGCTGCATTTGCAATAAGTCTAGAGGAGCTGCGACGTCGAACACATCAGCGATTGTGGCGACCTGAGAAATCTGCATTCGATTTCAGCTTTCTGGGGTTAGACCACTATTAGCTGCTATTGGGCGATTCTAGGCGCTTCCCCGTGTCCGCTGGTCACATGGCTGAGACATGCTTCGGGCTGGACCGTCCCACGAGACTAACGAAACGCCTATCGTGTGCAGGCCGATTCCGAAAGCAGAATGTCAGCTCAAACCTTTGCTATTCGCTGAAGTTGTATCAGCAACAAGTTCACGACTGGAATGCCCCCGAGAAATGTTAAAGAGAACATCAGACCACCTCTTGATTTCAGCTCAGCCATCGTTTCTCAGCTCATTATGGAGTTTCAGATGCTTGCATGTAGCCCCAGACCACAGACTGTGCAGGCCGTGAGCATTCAAGCCTGACCCGTTAGACCACGATATCCACAAGTAACTGTTCGTTGGGGGTGCTACATGACAAGCTCCACTCGGTCTATACAAATACAGATGTAGTATATATAGCATATAGCTCCTCGGTCTATCCGCTGTCATTCCTCATCAACTCGTTCCCATACCCCCAAACCCTCTCCAATCTACTTCAATCAACAATCGTCTTATCATGGCTATTGGAGCTCGAGCAACCACCCCCGAACTTGATCCTAGTCATGTTCGGCAAGATACTTATTCGACGATTTCAGAGCCTCTTTTGAGTTACTTCCTGAACAGAGAAACGTTTCTGAATGGAGAAAGCAAGAAGGCTCCAAACGGGTTCTTTCTTGTAAACTCAGCGGCATTGAAACCTGCGGGGGACGGTAAATCCGACGCAATTGACGACGAAAGCGAAGAGGTTAGAGAACAGCTACTGAACCTGATCAATCAAGGTGCCCCTCAGATTGAAGGAAGATCCGTGAGTTGCAATCTGCGTTCCATGCGCATCACTTTAAGGAATCATTGATGTGCTAAGATGACCTTGGTGCAGGTCACCATCATCGGCGCTGGGGTCTCTGGCCTTTCCGCTGGCTATGAGCTCAAGAGAGCTGGCTTCAATGTCACTATTCTGGAAGCTTCCTCCCGGGTTGGCGGGCGCGTGGTTACATTCAGAGATCCCACCTTTGCCCCAGGTCTTCATGCCGAGGGTGGTGCCATGCGCATTCCCGGCAATCATTACTTGCTGCATGAGTACATCAGGAGGTTCGACATCGGAGACCTTTTGGACTTCCAGATGGAAAATAAGTTCATCTCCTTGACTGGGTATCGAGGCGGTCAAACGATGACATACGATGAGTTCGACAAGAAACTTTGTGATGAGGACGAGGAACTACTCCGCCTATTTCCCGGCCTGAAGAAGAACGAACGTGGTAAGACCTGCGATACACTTTTCCACGAAGCTATTGAGCCTGTGGTTCAAACATTCAAAGCCGCTTTCAAAGCGGCTCCTGGGGATAAGCCGCAAAAGATCAAGGAGGGATACAAATTGATCACGCTCAAGTACGACACCTACACTCTTCGAACATACCTAAAAGAAGTGGCAGGGTGGAGTGACGACGCTATCAAACTTTATGACCTTGGAAATGCTCATGTCGTCTTCGAAAATGGATTCATCGAGTCTTTGAAGGACGCATTCCTGTCAAGCAATCACGCCGGAGTCGCGGCGCAGATGAAGCAGCTTCAGGGCGGCATGGATCTTGTTCCGAACGCTTTCATCTCTCCCGATAGAGGGGAAGATTCTCTCATCGACAACATCATCTTCGGCGCACGGGTTGTACACCTCAAAGACTTGGAGGTCGAGGTCGGGAGTGTCAGTCGCCAAGTTGAAGTCACCTATGAAACCTCGGCAGCAGAACGACGAACCGTGCAGAGCAATTACATCATTTTGGCAATTCCATACACTGCGCAGAGGTCAATCACCAAGTCGAAGCCCTTCCAGCCCAAACAGGAGGATGCGATCCGTGAGGTTCGCTACGTCGAGGTCACGAAGGTTCTTCTTCAGTACAAGAAACGGTGGTGGAATGATGTCTTTCTGAGTAAAAAGCAGGGCACGGACGGTGGCATGGTAACTGATCTGCCAATTCGCTACACAATGTTCCCGGTCGAAAAGGGCAACGAGCAGTTCAAGCACAGCAAACGTGGGGCGGTAATGGCAGCATACACCTTCCAGCAAGACGCGACAATCTTGGGTGCCATGTCTCCTGCTCGACGAATTAGAATGGCTGCTGATAATCTCGCCTCTGTCTTTCCCGAAGCCGATTCGCTGCAGTACTTGGAGGCCGGCGCTTCGCAGGTGTTCCCCACCGACGAGCTCGCTGGCGGCAGTGCGTTCTGCTACTTCGGGCCCTTGCAGAAAACTATGTACCTTGACGCAATGTGTGAACCAGACTGGGATCATCGTGTATTTTTCGCTGGAGAGCAGGCGAGCTTCTCCCACGGATGGATTCAGGGGGCGCTGGAAGCTGGGCTTAGATGCGTCCAGCAAGTCTGTGATACTGCAATTAAGAGCAGCTTTTAATGATTTCAAATCACACGCGAAAATCACCGGAAAACGCGTCATTCTGAGGAAGATTGACTTCTTGGCTCCTTTTTACAATAATGAACGGATAGTGTAATAATCGATCATCCCTGCAAAGGGTTTTTCATCTCTTGAAACTGCAGACCTGATGGAAACCCTCGCATAGCATTTGCACTTTCTTTCCAAGCCTTCTTCAATTCTCCAGAGGACCGTGTTTCCTCGATACCGATGTTGTTGACGCAGAAGTCAATCCAGAAAGAGTGACCCGGGCTTCTCTGACCGGCATACTCTCCAACAGCATCCAAGGCCTCGAGGACATCCTCTCGCAAGTCATTCACGTACTTGTTCACCTGCGAGACGATATCTCCGATAGTAACACCAGCATTCGAGGTGGCGCGGATGACGAGTGGTTCTGGCGGTCGATACGGCATTCGATCGCAGCATTCGCAAGGGACCTCGGTGTCATCTTCCGGGCGACCTACCGTGTGAAGGTCTTCCCAGGCATCGCGACTGCCATAATGGTCGAGAATGCCGATTGAAGCCTTCAACGAGGATATGGGAGGATTGGTGTACAACTCGCTGGCAATAGGGTGTAGCGAGGAAGTACCGTCTTCAGACTGGACTTGGTATGGGTCCTGCACAGATTCCGCATTTGCTAGGTCGCGAAGAATTTTGATCTCATCGAGCGGAGCAAAGGCAGGCCATCGGAACCGGTTGAACCCAAAGTTGAGAGAAATTGGCCGAGGATTCCGACGGTCGACGAATGCCTCCAATGGGGTATACAACGGCGTGACCAACGATGCGGGCTGAGAAGGGTCTTGCATTATGACAATGTAGGAACGAGTTCATGGCAAGACACCGATGGTAAAGGGAGGATGAAAACTTTTTCTTTGATTTAGGCAGTGATTGCTTGGCAACACTTACCCCTGTCCGGTCCTTGTGATGGCCTATGCCACCAACAATCTCATGGGTGTGTCTCTGCCTGCCTATCTAAGTTGCCCGAAAATGTGAAGGCTTGCCAACGGTGCGACTGCGCTGCATGCGGAGTAGAGTCTATGAACAGAATTGGTGTCATCGTTCAAATGCTCCAAAGCTGACTTCCAATGCCTTGCTAACAAGCTTCCGCGTGAAAGATAAGACTAAGCATACCGCAACCTTTCCTCCCCCCATGTCGGCTGCAAGTCTTTAGAGTCGAATTGAGTGTCCAAGGAACTGGCCCGAGACTCTGTGATATTCCAATCGACCCCAACGCTTGTTCCGTTCGAAGATTGCGCCCAGACCAAGACCCCAATCACATTATCTCCGTTGAAGTTTAAGATGCCGGGGTGGACCGGGAATCTGGTGGCCGAGTTGACGTACGGTGAGAAGCGGCCATATTGGTATCCATTGACGAACAACAGGGCTCGTGTCGTGCTGTTGCCCCCAGGAGTGCTCAACTCGAATTGAACCGAAAGATCAACACCGGCCGGTATGCTCAAAGGCACAGTCGTACGGTAGAAACGGACTGTGGCGTTGTCGAAACCTTCCGATGGAGACGCGGTCGGCCAATTCGAGTCATCGAAGCCTGGAAGATGCCAGCCAAGCCGTTCAGCAGTCCACCCGCCCTCGTTGTAAGCTCCGCGGACGGGATCAAGAATCTCGCCTTCTGAACAACCGGCAGTTCCAGTTAGCTTCCAAGAGTCGAAGCCCTCGGAGCCAACCAGCGTTGCGTTGAGGATCCCTCGGATTGACAAGGCCCCACCAGCTCCTTGATCGTGACCTGAGTTGTCTTGTATGACAGTGAGCACATTGGTCGTGTTCTGCAACAATGTGTCTGCTGGGAAGTCTAGAAGTAGTGTTCCGGAGGCCACCTTTGTGCCTGGACTTCCTGGGAATGCCTCCAAGAACCGGCCGTTCAAGTACACTGAAAATCCGAAGGCTTGACCACCGTAAAGGGTAAGAGATACTCTATCTGCAAGACCAGTAAATCTGCCGCGATAAATGAAGGATCCAGTATGGAATCCATAATCATCAGTGTAGAGGTACGGAATGGTAGCGTCGTTTTTTGAGTTCTTTGTGGTTTGATGATCAGCATTGACCCAGGCTACCCCGTCATCGGAATAGTCGACAAGGACTTCGGGCAGAGAATCTTGAACTTTCCAGGGGCCCAGGCTCGGTAGCTCTATCTTCGGTGGGCCTGGAATTCTCCCAATGAGACTACCGTGTGGTGTTGGTTTCGTGTCGACTGGTTTGCCATTCCAAGTAATCTTCTTGACGTTGGAAGGGGCGAACACCTCGAGCGGAGCATCTTCAACCGTGTCTCCGGTGATCGTGATCACATCTGAGCTGATTTGTGCTCCGCGGACGAGAGAGGGGCCGTGTACCAAGACTGTCAGAGTTAGTTGAGCTCGGGTACGAATGATTAAGGGGAGAAACTTACCAGTCTCATTGACCGGAGTCAAGGGATCGTTAGTCAGAGTCGGTGCGAACATCGAATAGGCACCAGATCGATCAACCATGATAACCCTTGTGTCTCCAACGAAGGCGACACTAAGTCCAGGGCCTTGAGTGAACTTCAGTATGGTGCCGTGCTCAGTAACGTTGAACTGAACATCACTGCAACCATCACAAGTCTGCAACTTCCCCTGGTGAGGACCAGTAAAGCAAACCTCCCCTGACTCATCGGAGTGAACCCAAAGCACCAGCGTCGGCTTTTCGTCCATCACGGCGTACGTGAATACTTCAGCTGTGGAGTAAAGTAGCTTGTTCTGACCAATTGGAAAATCTGTCACCAGGATCTTAGCAACATGGCCTATGAGCGACGTTGCCGGCGCGATCTGTGGGACAGTGAGAGGGCCAGCCGAAGTGTTGACGTTAAGCTGGAAAGTGACAAGCTCATCGCTCTTCGAGTCCGTGTGTCGAACAACGTAGAATCTTGCATCTGTGTCTGGATTGTGAAGCTCAGTCGCATAGACGGATGGGTTCGTTGTGTAGTTGCTGCCGCTACCGATGCGGTTTGTCTTGGCCAGGTCCTGAGCAACTCTTGTGAAAAGCGCCAGGTTCTTGATCTCGTAGAAGCTGTCCCTGAGAGACCGATCCTCAGCGATGGGCGCAGAGTAGTCATAGCTGGTGCCGAGGAAAGGTACGCCAAGCCAGCCCCAACTTGTGCCTCCGTAGGTCATGTACAGGATGAAAGCCGTCATTCGCTGGTCAATGTTGTGGCGGTAGTAGAGGTTGCGAAAATCGGCACCGACTGTGTCTGCGCAGCCATTCGGATATCCAGCAATCGGGACCACTTTCCCGCCCTGGAATTCTGGGCTGAACATTGGATTGCTTGGTGAAGACCTTTGGAAGTCTGGTTGATAGTCTAGAAGAACCCAGTCTCCGGAGCTGCCGGAGCTGCATTGATCTGGGTTACAGCTCCAGCAAAGGGGCTGTCGTTTGTGTTAGTGCTATTGTTCTTCAAATATTTGCACTGACTTGTGACCTACATAGGAATCGTACCCATGCACGTCGACATTTCCACCCGCACCAACTGTGTCGTAGTCCGAAGCCCATGAAATATATCCAGATATGTCATTGTGAGTCAGAGGGATCTCGATGCCGTTGTTGACTGCGACCGCCTTGAGGTCTTCCATATAGTCGACAGAATTGTAGTTCGGAATCTTCTCGTTCTGGTTTGTCCACTGCTGAGGGTACTCATTCTCGATCTGAAAGTTGATGACAGTTCCGTTCTTGTGAATCTGGTACGGGGCGACCAGCTCGGCTACAGATGACATATAGCCGTACCACGCATCAGTATAGCTCGTGCCGTTCGATCGAAGCTTTCCGTAAGCACCGGTCGTAATCCACAGTGGGAAACCCCCTGCGTTGAGCTCGCCGTTGATATATGGACCAGGCCGAGGCGTGACGAAGATGCCATGCTTCTTGGAGTACTCCAACAGGAGTCCGAGATCGTGAGCACCACTGGAGAAGTCCAACTCGCCGTCAAGTGGCTCATGATAGCCCCAGTGCGAGTAGAAAGACATGGAATTCATACCCATGGCCTTCATCTTCTCTATGACGTCTTCCCATAACTGAGGAATAGGGATTTGGAAGGGGTGCATCTCACCACCGAACAGAAACTTTCTCTGTCCATTGATGATGAAGCTGTAGTGGTCCCATTGTACGGCATCGGTGTAGGGAGTTTGCTTGATTGGCCAGGTATCATTGTCGGCTGCCTGGGAGCCTCCAAAAAAGGACAGCAAGCCCAACGCGAATATTGACAACTGCATTGTAATCAGGCTCGGAAGAATGATTTCGGATGATGGCCGGGGATCATGAAGGCTCGACGGGCCGTGATTAGAAGACGAGTCGTATATGGGGACCAATCTCTTGCTTCATAACAACTAGTCTTTCTGCAGCGGGCATCCTAAAGTTGACGTCACTCGGGTTATCATTACCGCGTTTCTACATATCCCCCGCGAAATGACCAGTCTCGTATGCGAATCAAGATCTAGTCTGTGTTTGTACTGAGTGATCGTTGCCTTAGCATTGCTTACACGCCACCACTGAATAGCTCTCGTGCGGAGAGATCCTTCACTGCAACCTTCCCTGCATGGTCAACCGGAGCCATCCGTTATGAAATTGCGGGGTCTCGTTGACAAATCTACCGCGGAGCCGAGACTATTTTCTCCGTTCGTCATGAAGTGGTAGCTTAATTGGGGAGGAACAATACGGTCTGGTGCACCATAAGGTAGCCGCTGTCCAAGATGGGAAATGCATTTCTTGGCTGGATTCATACACCCAAGAATACACGGTATAACAGGATGCGAGACATGGTACCTGCAAGTATTCCTGTATTTTTGCTGCATGGCGGTCTCTTATCAAGAGATGCTTCCTTAGCTCAAAAAGAGACCCATCAGAGGCGATGGGCTCGCTTGCGCCATGTTAGCCTGATCTTGCTAAGATCGCGATTCAGTCAAACCTCTTGCTGAGGCAATCTTCAGTATGGTTTGTATTTGGCCTCCTGAATGCCTTTTCACCAGTTAACGCATAGCAGTCATTCATCGAACCATTCTTTGCATCTTGGAATGCTTCAGGTGTGGCGACAGACTTCCTCAACAACTTCCAATCCCCGCCCACTCTGTTTCGCCCGTACGTCCGTTGGTGGTGGCCTCACGGCGCCGTTGAAAACTATGAGATCCAGGCTGAGGTCATCCAGATGGCCGAAGCTGGTTTTGGCGGCGTCGAAATCGAGGATGTCCACCACAGCACCAGTGAAGGTACCGAATGGCACACTGACACGAACGGCTGGGCTTCCGAACCTTGGCTAGACGCTGTCAAGGTTGCTTTTACCGAAGCCAACTCGCGTGGCATGGGCCATGACTTTGCCTTTGGGCCCGCCTGGCCGATGGCAGTTCCGACTATTGTCCCTGATGACGAGGCCGCAGCAAAGGAGGTTGTGCTTGGCAAAAGCATTATTAATGCCACGACTACCTACAACGGTTCTGTTCCGGGTCCTTTCTCCAAGCGAAAGGATGGTGTCAATGAGCAGGAACTAGTTGCTGACCAGGCTTGGCGCATTAGTCCAGACTCTAATCCATACGGCAACCCGGTGTATCTGGACTTCGGATCCATGGTCGACTTGACCGATGCGGTGACGGACGGTGTAGTCGCTTTCTCACCTCCAGACAACTCCTCATGGTTGCTCTTCTCTGCTGTCATCCGTGGCACAGGGCAGCAGCCAGAGGACTATCCCCACACGACACCAACCTCCTACGTCGTCGATCACTTCAGCGAAGCTGGTGCTCAGGCCGTGGTTGACTTTTGGGAAGATCAAATCCTGACACCCGAAATGATTGAACTTATCGCCCAGACACCCACATCGCTGTTTGAGGATTCCCAGGAGATGGTTTCCGTCACGTACTGGACACCCAACTTTGCCGACGAGTTTCTGTCTCGCCGCGGATACAGCGTCATGGACATTCTCCCTGTTGTCACGCAGTACAAGAACAACGCCTACCTCTTCTTGTTCAACGATTCGGAGGCGCAACGAGGATCTCTTCACGACTATCACGAGACCATCACCGATCTCTACGCTGACTACCACATCGCGCCCCTCCGGAAGTGGCTGAACTCTCGCGGGATAAAATACAGGGCGCAACCCTACGGCATCGACAAATTGGACAGCATGAGAATCGCCACAACGCTGGACATCCCAGAAGGCGAATCTCTCGGGTTTCAAGTCATTGACGACTATCGTGTCCTGGCTGGAGCAAACAGCTTTGCTGGTGTTAACATCATGTCAAACGGGCTGGGAGCTTACAACAAGGCGGCGTACGCAACTCAATGGGCCAAGATTCTGGGCACCGTCAATCCCAATTCGCTGCTGGCCTGACTCATAATGTTCTCCACGGGTTCTCATATATCTACGGTCCGGAAACGTCATCGCCAGGCTGGGGAGCTTTCACTCCGTACAAAGGACGCATCGGATACTCCGAGGCGTGGGGTCCTCGTACTCCGACTTGGATGCACGCGTCCGACTTCACAGCCTATATGGGTAGAGCTTCCTACTTCACATCGCAAGGCATTCCTAAGTATGATTGCGCTTTCTTTCGTCAGAATGGAGCTTCCGACGATCACTACGTCGGCCCATACTTCACCGGCGAGGGCGCTCAACTTGGATGGACGACAACGTACGTCGACGAATACTTGCTGCATCTACCGTCGGCTTTTGTAAAAGACGGGCGCCTAGCACCTAACGCAGGGAATTACAGCTTGCTTGTTGTGGCAGAAGACCCCGATGCAGGCCAGGCCCAACTCACGCCCACATCAGCCAGCAAGCTGAGAGACCTTGCCGATGAGGGACTACCGATGCTTTTCCTTGGGAATTGGACGTCACCTGGTTCTATAGGACTTTCTGACGCCAGCTCCACGGATTTCATCACAGAAGTCAAGCATCTACTGTCCTTGAGCAATGTCGTGAACGTCTCCAACTCAAGCGGCATCCCGGCTGGGCTCGAGAAACTTGGGCTATCCCCAGCTGTTACACACTCGGCATCCCCACTGATTCACATCCGCCGCGAGCATGGCGAATTCGACTTGTATTTCTTCACTGCCAACTCGTCATCAACGGGTGTGAGCCAAGACGTCCTGCTTCCTATCCGCCATGAACATGTGGCGCCGCTTGAACTTGACCCTTGGTCTGGCGAAGTCACTCTAGCTGGCCAATACACCATTATGAACGGCCGGCTAAAAGTTGGTATATCTCTCGAGCCACAGCAGTCAAAGATGCTCATCGTCGCTCCATCGTCGGCGGATGTCGTACATGTAGTGAACTCCACTGCCGACTCCATCTTCCGCAACAGCAGAAGCGGGCAGCTCTTTGTTCGGAATGGTGAAGCTGGAGATTACACGATCGTACTGAGCAATGGTTCACAGGTTATAACAACCTTCAAAGCTCCCTTGTCTGCATTAGAACTCACGGATTGGGCCTTGGATATTGATGACTGGCAACCAGCGAATGAGAACCCTTCAGACGACGTGGAGGATATCGTCGCGACTAAGTTGGTTCACCACAGCTTCAACCTTACGACACTTAATCCTTGGTCAGACATAGATGGGTTGCAGAATGTGTCTGGGAATGCGACCTACTCAACGGAGTTCGTTCTTGGAACTGCGGATGCACCATACGGTTCGGACACAGGTGCATACATGGAGCTCGACATGTTCCAGGGGTCTTTCAGGGCTAAAGTCAATGGGAAAACACTAGGTTCTCTCGATCAAATGGCTCATCGCTTCGACGTCAGCAAGTGGCTTCGAAATGGCAACAATACCCTCGAGATGGAGGTGGCAACATCTCTCATCAACCGGATGAGTGCATTTCAACCGCAGTACTATGAGCAGTACGCGAGGCAGAAGTATGGCTTGAGGTCTGTCACAATCCGACCGTTCTCACAAGTAGCTCTTTAAGACTCTAATTGACTTATTTCTCATTTGATGTGTTGCACATAACGCCCCATGTAAATGCGCCCTAAATGAAATAATCGTACATAATTGACGGCGAGCTCAGTGGTCTTGTTCCAACCACGAGCACACAACCGTCTCTAAGAAAAATGACAGAGATGGAAGTGAAGAAACACGCGCGCTGCGACACCCGGAAATGCTGGGCTAATGAGGACCAGTCCGTTTGGGGGGTTACCCGACCACAAAAGCACAGTCGAGATCCGAATGGCACGCGGGGATCTCTTATGCGGACCTGCTACGAGCCGTCACCCAGCACCATCCAGGCGTTATCGGAGACGCCGTGATTGTCAGCAGCACGTCCTCTCCTACTTCTCGGACGCGCCGTCGCCCAATTCTGCTGCTCAGACGAGGACGTGAAAGAAGAAAGAGAAAAAAGATCGGAATCGGAATCAGTTGTCAGGTCGGGGGTATCCTCGGTGTCGGAATCGGGAGGGCTCAGGAGCCCGGAATCAAATTGCGAAGTTGTGAAATCGGAGGAGTCGTCATCCTCGGACGGGGGCTCGTCCAGATCAGGCGAACAAAGATAACGGGCGAAAGATTCGTCGCGACCTAGCTCGGCGAGCGAAAGATCCAACGCCAGCTGTAAGTCATCTTCGTATGAGCGCCGTTGAGCCTGACTCCTGCGCGCCCGCTTGGCGGGACGGACGGTGTACTCAGGTTCAAGGTGCGCGATCGAGCCCAACTCGAAGCCCTCGCCGCGGAGGTGCTCATCGTCGTAAAGGAGACCAAGGCGATAAAGTTCGTCAAGACCTTCGTCGTCTTGCTGGATTCGACTCCTGGTCGTGCCGGGGAGCCGGAAAGCGCCCTGCCGCTCCAGGGACGGGGTACGGCGCCGTTGTGGGGCCTCGCCCGGAACTCTAACTCCGTCGAGGGCCGCGAGCTCGCGGTCCTCGTCCGTCTGGTCAGAGCGCCATTGCTGGATGGAGCGGTTGGTCTGCTGGCGCCGGCGGGTCCGGTGCCTTTGGGCTCGTCGCTGGTGGTTGGCGTGGAGGACGAGATCGAGGAGGTGGAATCGTTGGTCGGCGTATTCTCTGTTCAATGACAAAGTTCCGTCGGCGCGGAGGAATGCGCCTTTGTAGTTCGCGCGGGTGCGCGGGTGGGTGACCTGCGAGGGGCCTTGGGAGAGAATATTTAATGCATCGGCGCTGTTGTGAAGTGAGAGAGCCATGGTGGCGGTGTTTCGGGAGGTTGGCTTATATATGTGGTGGGTGTTTCGATTGGTGTAAGTGAGATGTGCGGGATGTGTCCAGAGAAGCTGATCGAAGCGGGAGGAGAGGGGGTCTTCGCCGAAGGGCGTGGGATGAGGGCGCAAGGGCGCGTGGCTTGTTGCCGTTTTCTTGATGTGTGCGTGTCTTAGCTGATGATAGAACGTCGGCGAAGGAGGCAGATATATATGGCGGACAGGCTGCCTGGTGTTGGGCCGACGAGTGTTGGTGATGTTGCGCCTACGTGTGGATGGATTGGACATGGTGTAGGCTGTTGTCGTAGGCGTCTCTCGAATCCCTGCACATTGGCGGCCGAACGCTCGTCTCAGGGCCTCGCTGTCGACTTGTTAGCAGCCATTTGGGGTCGCTCAGGGAGGGTTGCGGCGGTCGTTGATTGGGAGCCGGCTGGATGGCGGAGAGTGAGTCATGCTTGGCGATGATGAGGCGGAGTGCGCGGTTGGTTACCTGGCAGGCATGCTTACAGGGCTGGTGACTTGGAGGCAGGGTTTGCAGAGGCCAGATTCCGGGGCCGAGAGGCATCCCGCCTGGAGCGCTGTTTTCTATTGAGAGTTGGTGGTCTGAAATGAAAGACTGAGGAAGAAACAAGCTCACATGCACAACGTGGCGAACGGGTAGCTTCGGCGGCAACACCGGAGTGAAGTTCCGGGGGAGTCATGGGTGGATGAAACCCGCTGAACGGAGCATTAAAGCCGAAATACAGCACATGGCACCATGGATAAGTTGAAGATAACACAGCTACAGACACATGCTGTAAGTACTTTTGGTGAAACAGAGAGATATGATTCATACTGAAGAAAGATAATGTTATTTCCGGATGTTCAATCCGCGTTCGCATCTTTGTCTGTCTCGAAGCGGTTATCGCTGGGTCGATAGACCCGAGGAATGGGATTGAGTCACTGAACAGGGCGTACAGCGATCAATTGGGTTCGATGCATGCTTCGATACCCGATGTCTGACGCAGCACTGCCCTGTGACTCGAACATCCTTGCCGCAACAGCACTGGATAGCCATTGTTTGACGAGGTTTTCCAATTCGTATTCTTGATTGGACAATTGCAATTTAAACGCCGTTCCGGAAAACTGGTTTGTCCAATGCTTCGATGACGAAAACTGATGTTGTTCACACAGCCGCTGTGCTGGTCTCCCCCCGCTAGACCCCGGAGGTGAGGCATTCACACTACGCGGCCAGGGTACAAGCGGCCAACACATCATTCACGGCGCAATATCAATATTCACAGACACAACGGCCCAACAATCTTCACATCACAAGCACCAGAATGTGCGCTCTCATGTATTCGCTACATAGGTAGATGAGTCCGCGACCTCCACCACACCTTTACTGCGAGACCCGAGGCGAGCGACTTGCTACCGAAGGAGCTATTGTCGTGTCGGTCGCCATCGTCGTCGTCGTGTCGCCGAACAACTTGTTCGGTTTGTCGTGGTACACTTGAGATACTGACACCGTGCGGCCGCTTGACATTGATGAGCCCATTGCGGATGCCACGGCGTTCGACAGTTGAACAACCTTGGAGGGAAGCGTTTTGAGGAGCTGGCGCACGTTGGGCAGGCAGGCGACGACAACGCCGACGCCGAGTTCCACGTAGGCCCAGAGTATGACGGGTACGGAATCGGCTGGTGTGCATTAGCAAAAGAGTCATCTAACATTCATAAACATGTACACACCAGTTGTGTTCAATGACGTTGCAAAGGCGGTCAACGTCTTGATGCGCAGGATGCTGACGATGGTGAGGCTGGTCGGGTGTTAGTTACAAAGTACCCCTGATTATCGGCGCGTTTTCAAGACTTACAAGATACCGACAAGAAACATGGCCATCACTCCGAGTTTCTTCTTCCTGTCCATCTGAAGCTTGTAGAGCTGGGTGATGGGCAGAATGAGCATCACAATGTCGAGAGTGATGTTTAAGGCAACGTGACTGAGTCCAACGCGGTTCAGGTCTAAGCACGTCCCCTCGTGCTCTCCATCCCATCCGTTCCAGAAGAAGTTGATAGGCTGGCATTCGCAAAAGCAGAGGATGATGAAGGATAAACCGACGAGCAAGTTGAGGCCCTGCATCAGCCAGAGGATCTTGCGGAAGCGATTGTCCGGGAAGATCTTGAGGAACAAGAACAGAATCGAGGCTTTGATGGAGGCGAGACCGATGTAGTAGAAGAACTCAAGGACGTAGAGGAGCTGCTTCGGGGTCAGCACTCATCAACATTTTGCACCCATGAATGCCTGATTCCACGGACCTTTAAGAAGTACGTGATGTCGTAGTCGTGAAGCGTCCAAATATCTCTGCCAAGCCCAGCACGAACGACTAAATTGAGATTAGCCAAGTTTCGTGAGGATATATATGTCCGCTGCTGTTTGGATACTCACAGAAGAAAAGATGAATATAGTAAGCGATGACCATGCCCTGATGAGTGTCAGTACCTGTAGCGTCGAAACAGGACTGGTAGTCTTACGAAAGCGATCATGATAACAGTATCATCGGCTCCCCACACTGAGAGCTTCATGGCCTTGGAAGCAAGCCGCATGACCATGAAGGCGACAGTGACGACAGTCACAGCGCCGCTGATCCAGTAAATCGTGGGTCTCTCATCGGTGAGGGGGAAATGGCATTGCGACCAAGTGGCATTCGTGGAGACTGCGTGTTGTTGAGTCAGATGGACCGATCCACCACGTTATTCGTGACATTGATGTACTCACTCAGGATCTCTTTGATGGAGCACGTCTGCTGGATGCATGGTCCCACGGCCGCGTTGAACTTTGGATCGACGCAGAGACATGCTGCGTCGGTGGCAGGACACGTTGACTGCGTGAGCGCCTTAATCATGCAGCTGACCTAGTAGAAACATGTCAGCGACGACAAGTGCCACGGAGACTGCTTGCGTACTGCACAACTTGGGACACCGTCCAAGTCAATAGCCGCCGAGGCCATGCCCAGGAACCCCAGGAACGCCAGAGCGAAAGTAAGGAACCGCATCTCGGCTGTTGGCGGTGATCAATATCGAAAGATGCGTTCGTGGACCCGGATCTCGAATTCGTGCCGTCCTGTGGTGTTTTCAGGGTCTCATCCCACCGGGCGGTAGTCGAGATAGTCAGGCACAGAACAAGGACATGCCCAGGAATGGCGAGCATAATAAAGGACGGCGGGACAAGAGAGAGGGGGGCGTAAATGACGATGCAGACGCCACATTCTGCTCAGTTATCGAACTACCGATCAGTGAGAGACAATCGCGGGGACCACAAGCCAGCGAGAGCTCCTTGCGCTAGCCTTTCTGTGGCTTCAAATTCCCTTGTCTCTGGACCTCTAGCTCCAGCTCGGCTACTAGTCGATCTGGAGATTCTGATCTAGCTACCTCTCGCCATCTAGATCGGGGAAGGTTCGGAGGCCCGGTGCGGGTCCCGGAAGCCGCGAAAGCCGCGAGGGACCGGCGTTGGCAGACCAAGCTGTGGAGTTGAAGGGCCGCAAGGTCTCATTGGGAGAATCTTCAGTATTCAGGGGAACTACCTAGGGCTGGAACCAGCAATTATCGACGGCTACAGACTCCCGTGGTAGCTGGCGGGCGGCTGCTAGCTGCTAAAGGGTGTGGCTTGGCAGCGCTAGGCTGTATTCTGGAGGGCTCTGAAGATCATCATAGCCACAGTTCGGTGATGCCACAACACGAATACCCGAGTCTTTCGCATCTTGGTCTGTTTTGGTAAACTCTTCGTGTTTTCTGTGACGCGGGTGATCGTTGCCGGTTGCTCGAGTGGACCGCCACAGTCTCCAGACACGCGAATTCCAAGACATGGAGGCACCGCATTCGGACCCAAAGGCCTGGACCATGTGAAAGCTCTTTACGAAAGCAGACATCAAAAGTATGTATGACGATGTTTCAATGATCTTCTAGAAACCGACATTCGATGTTTGCGATTTCAGATCTGAAATATCTTCCATGCATCAGAGATTGGTTTCTGCGCTCCGTTCATCACACAAGATGCATGCTGCTAACGGAGACACCCGGCCTTTGAGGGACCACAGACAACACAACGCCATGTTATACCCGTCGCTGCCCAAGACATCCGGGCAACTCCTTGAGACTAGTTAGCCACTAAAGGAACCAGCGGCCGTCCTAAAACATGTCGAGATTTTGCAGAAACTATCATGTCATCAGAGAGCGAGCTGTAATGGAGTTTCAAGTATCTACATGGCTAAGTAGAGATGCGGAGAGAAAACTTCTGATGATCGAGACTTCGTCACTATCATGCCAAACATCGCAAGACATTCTGACCGGACGTCATAATAACATCCTTATGTTGCAGAAATACAGACTTCTTTTTCACTTTTCCATGTTCAAAAGATGAAGGCAAGATTGATCTATCTAAACAATTACCTAGTCTGTGCACCCGGCAGTTCGTTGTCAAACAAGAGCAATCTCACTGCAAGGGGCATTCGCAGTACCGTGCCCCTTTTTGCGCTCTTGTAGATGATGGCACTAGCAAAATCCTTGACGCCACTCACCAACTAATACACAAAGACGTTGACCGGCCCGGAACCGTTGGGCTGGGAACGCTGCGTCGTTCTGTTATGAATGGGTGTTCCGGCGGATTCTCAAAAGCTTAGTTGGTCCCGAGAACCAGGACCCCAGTTGCAACAAAACGAGATTCAAAGGGCTGGAATTGTGTCAATGAAAAGATCTTGGTCATATCTAGCAAGGTCTGATCAACACTAGGTTAGTATTGTTTATCTCTGAATGGTGCACCTGAAGTATAAGCCGACCAGGACTTTACAGAATGGTTGTCCAGCTTGCATGTGCCTGCCCGTTCAAAGTTGAGACAATAAAACATTAGACCAAGATGATGCAAGATTGATCGAGAAAACTCCAGATTCTATTTGTGCGCGGATTTCTCATGAGACCACTATTGGATTGATCACATTCTAGAGGTGATAGGGAGGCTCTGCGCCTTCCACCTTAGAGTAGACAGCAGTAATGGCAGCTGCAAGATCCTCGGGAAGAGGACCAGCCTCAAGTGCGTCAAGTGTCGAGTGGAGTTGCTCTACCTTGGAAACGCCAAAGATAATCGCATCACCATGTGCCACATCCAAGTTGCTGTGGAACGCCGTCCATCTCATGGCGGCTGCGTGTCCGCTGATGCCATGCTTCTCTGCAAGCTTGAGAATCGTAGACACCGCGAGACGAACCGGAGGTTTACGGTACATGTAAGTGTAAACCTTGCCAATAAAGTTCTGGTCTTGTATTAGGGTAGTTGAGACCATCATGGCATGGACTGGAACTTACATCACTCTTCCATCGGCCGGATGAAGCCTTGTGCCCTGAGAAAAGGCCACCGGCTGCGGGACTGAGAAGATGTCAGACTGAGTTCTCTCATAAAATACTTGATGACATACCTGTACGCATAGAATGCCATGTTGTGCTTGCGCAACAGGGGAAACAGCTCCTTCTCGCCTCCCCTCACAATAGCATTGTAATGCCCCTCGTACACACTCGGCTTGGTGTACCCATTTTGCTCGCAGATCTCCAGAACCTTCTGCACCTCAGCCGCAGAGTAGTTCGACAGGCCGTAGTTCTTGAACTTCCCTTGCTTCAGAGCAGCGTCCATGGCTTTTACCGTATCCTCAAAGGGAGTCTGGCGATCCGGAAAATGCAGGAACATCGTCTCGACGGTGGATGTTTGAAGATCGCTCAGCGACTTGCCAATACTGACTTCAAGGTTTGCAGGCTGATGATCACCGGGGTCTGCGCTGTGGACTTTGGTGTGGATGGTGAATCGAGAGGCGGCGTTGGCCCGACCAAGGCGTGATTCGGAAGCGCCCTGGACGCTTGGGGAGTAGTCACGAGCTGTGTCCAGGTTGCTGTATCCGCGGGCGTGGAACGCATCCAAAAGAGCTTGGACGTCTTGCTCGCTATCAAAGTGAGAGGATCCAGGGTCGACAACGGAATCGCCGACCTATCATGATTTCAGCAACATTCACTTGGCATTTCGTTTGGGTGCTCACGCTGTGCGTTCCGAGAATGATCTTGAGGGGCGTTTGGGAAGCCATGATGGATGGTGGTGGGTGCTGAGAAACGGAAAGTGTTGACAGATTTCAAGTTGTGACGAAGAATTCACATTCTGATGAGGCGAGGCAGGCGGTATTGGGTCTTTATATGCGCAATTCCTCATGACAACGTGGTACGGTACTTTCTCTGGCCCATTTTTCAATATATCGGGTCGATCACCGCTTGTTGCTACGCCATGGCCAGGAACAACCGCAAGCTCCGCAGCTTCGTCCCCTGCTTTGCACTGTGTTTTGTCTGCACAGCGGTCAATTGAAACAGGCATGGTAGTGTCGGTATTTGGGTCAATGGCGCCCTGTCATGACTCTGCATCCACTGTTGTCCAGGGTCACCCTACCTGTGAGGGGCTTATCAAAGTCATACTTATTGCAACACGTCAAACTGAATCCACACTGTGGAGCACCGGAATGACACCAATGCGACGGAAAGACCAGCCTCTTTTGTGATATTTAAGAAAAGGGATCAAATACGTACATGTGTCACGGATTGAGAATGCAACGGGATAAGAGCAAAGTATATCATATTTGAGATAAATGCAGTAAAAGAGAGCCGTCGGCGAAGATGGCCGCAGAAGCACGCCAGCTGAGATATGGACATCACCATGAGGAAACCTCCTTCATCTGGAGGGTTAGCGGAGAGACCGCGAACGAAAATACCTTTTAAGACAATCAGAAGAGCTGAAGAAAGCTCGAGGACCTTTTTACTACGTATGGTGCCCGCCGGCCTACGAGTAAATGTGACATGTATAATCTTTAAACAGCTAATTCCAATCTTTCTATTATCCCCTCTCTGTATTCCCCCTCATGGTATCTAAAACAACTAAACAAACACTTTACTCCGCCTTCGCGCTCGGGCGGAATCTCGACGTAGCAGCCGCCTTTCCGGCAAGTTGCTTGATGCGCTGGCCGCTGGTGATCTCGAAGACCGAGATATCGGCTCCAATCTCCTTGGTCATCCACACGCGAAGCTCGACAGCCACCAGCGAGTCGACACCGTAGGCGTTCAAGGGCCTGGAGGGGTCGAGGTCGGCCAACTCGTAGCTGAGAATCTTGGACAGCTGTGCCAGCAATGCGTCAAGGACGATCTGCTCGGCATCCTCCAGCGTCTCGGCGGCCGCGATCAGGTCGCCAACCGAGCGCTTGGAAGAGCCCTGCTTTCCGGGCAGCGAGCCGCCGTTTCCGGCGCCCTGCAGAACCAGGTGGTTGTACATGGGTTCGGTCTGCCAGGTAGGCTGCTCGGCGCCCTCGTCTGCGGAGTACTTGGGGAGCCAGAGCCTGGGAACGACCTGGGCCTCCTTGACCTTCTCCTCGGCGCTCTGCGAGTTGGGGCGGCAGTAGTAGTCAAGCGCGTTGATGAGCTCCTCGACGGACATGGAAGCCCAACCGATGGAGAGCAGGTAGGTCCTCAAATGGGGTCTGGCAGCGACCATGCCAGCGTCGGTCAAGACGGGCGCGTCGAGGGCGGCGACGTTGTGGCCCTGAGCGGAGAGGAACTTGGCGAAGGCATCCTGGAACGAGTTGCCAGCACTGTAGTTGGCCTGGCCCTGGTTGCCGGTGACGCTGGTCAGGGATGACAGCATGACGAAGAAGTCGAGCGCAGAAGCGCCGGAGAGCACCTCCCACAGGTTCTTGGTTCCGGTGACCTTGACGTTGACGGCAGTGTTCCACTGGTCGAGAGTCATCTCGCCGAAAGCATTGTCCTGCAAAGGCGTTAGTTGGATTCTTAGGAAACGACGATTCGTGAAAACTTACGTTGAGGACCGTAGAAGCTTGGATGCATCCACGGACTGGAGGCAAGGAGGCAAGAGCAGAAGAAATCGCGTTCTCCAGAGCCTTCTTGTCAGTGATGTCGCAGTGAGGAGTGACAATCTTGATGCCGTTGCCTTGCAGCTCGCTGACGAGAGCCTTAGAAGCCTCATCACTGGGTCCCTTTCTGGACGTGATAATCAGGTTGCGCGCGCCCTGGCTGACCATCCAGCGGATGATCTCCAGACCAAGACCACCGAAGCCACCAGAGACAACGTAGGTGGCATCTGAGGCGAACTCGGCACGAGGCTTAGAGGGCGCAACCACAGGGATGAGGTCCTCGGGGTGGTTCTCAATGAGGATCTTGCCGATGTGCTTGCCCGACTGCATGAAGCGCATGGCATCCTGGATCTTCGAGACGGGGAACTTGGTAATGGGCGTCTCGATCTTAAGCTCGCGGCCGATGACACTCTCCATGGCGCGTGCGAAGAGATCGTCAAGGCGGTCAGCGTCCGTCTGGCGCATGTAGTTGAGTTCGAGAGACTCGAATCTCACACCGCGGGCAAAGCTGCCCATGGAAATGCGAGATCGGGACTCAATGTCTGCCAGACCAATCTCGGCAAAGCTTCCGAACGGTGCGACGAGCTCCCAGGTGGCGCGGAGGGTGTCGCCGGAAAGACTGTTGATGACGATGTCGACACCACGGCCGCCAGTCATTCTCTTGATACCGTCCTTGAAGGTGAGGTCACGGCTGGAGAAGATGTGGTCGCGGGCCAGCCCGTAGGTCTTCTCGAGGAAGTCACGCTTCTCGATGCTACCGACGGTCGCGAAGATCTCAACACCCTCGCGCTGGGCCAGCTGGATTGCAGCCTGGCCGACACCACCAGCGGCAGCGTGGATCAACAAGCTGGGCTTCTTGCCGCGGCGCAGGCGCTTCTCGAGGTCGCCGATGTCGTAGAGACAGGCGTACGCCGTGGTGTACACGATGGGGATGACCGCGGCCTCGGCGAACGACTGGTTGTCAGGGACCTTGGCGAGGGTACCCTCAGCGCCTCTGCCGTAGGTAGAGAACGCGCCGTTGAAAGTGAAGCCGAAGACACGGTCACCGGGCTTGAAGCGGGTGACTCCAGCACCGACTCTGGTGACAATACCAGCGGCCTCGAGACCGACAGGAGTCTCCTGGATCTTGCCGAGCATGACGGCCAAGTCTTTGAAGTTGACGGCGGTAGCCATGACCTGGAACTCAACCTCAAGATCTTCCAGGCGAGTGGAGTACAGATGGTCGTCGGTGAAGCGCAGCGAGCTCAGGAGACCGACGGTCTGGATCTGAAGGCGCAGAGGGCGGCTGGGGTCGGCTCCAAAGGCGACTTCGGTGGTGTCGTCGCTGGAAGTCTGCTTGATGTGCTTGGTGATTGCGGAGGCCTCGACAAGACGAGGAACAGTGATCAAGCCATTGGTGACCTTGTACGCGGTCTCGATAGGGCCCTCAGAGCTTGACAGGCGTGCGTCAACCTCGGCGATCTTGTTCGCAACAGTGTCATCGGCCTCATTGGGGTCAAAGGTAAGAGTGACAAACTCAAGCTCAGGCTTCTCCAGACGAATGCTAGCAGCGAAACCGTTGATGAGGGCGGAGTCGGGAGACAGCTCCTTGTTGACCCACAGGAGGCGCTTGCCATTGGTCATGTTCTTGACAGCTGAGAGGACGGTGGCGTCGGCAGACGCAAGAAGAGGCGCTTCGAGTTCCGGGAGAACAATGTAGGTGCTCTCAGTAATCTCTCCCTCAAGAGCGAGATCAGCAACCGCAGCAGTCTTGACTGTGGCGCCCTTGGCCTTCAGAGAGGAAGCCAGCTTGTCGGCAACGGCGCTCTGGACGCTGGAAGAGAAATCGCCAACGATGAAGTAGCTGCCAGAAGCCGACGTGCCAGTGGTGCTCTTGGAAGTGCTCAACACCAAGATCGACGAGTCTTGGTCGGCAAGCGCAGCATCGATGCTGACAAGTCCGGACTCGCTGAAGTACTCGCCCCAGGTGCAGGCCTCGTCTGAGCTCTCGGCCGCCGTCAAGATGAACTTACCGCCAGCCTTGAGGAGACCCAGACATCTGCTGAGGAAACCGTCGATGTCATCGTTGGGAATGAGGCCGACGGGCACGAGAACAGCATCATAAGATGCCGACTCGAAGCCTTGGGAAGCAGGCTCATCCTTGATGTTAAGAACCTTGAACTGGACAGAGTCCTCCGCGATGTTCTTCTGTGCTTCTTCCAGAGAGGAAGAAGAATCGGCGGTGAACTCGTACTGAGCAAAGCGCTGGCCCAATGTAGATGCAACGGCCTTGGTGAAGGTGGCGGTGTTGCTGACATCAAGGATCTTCATCGCGGGGTTCTTGTGAGCAAGGGCACTCAGGTACTTCTGGAAACCCTCAGGTCCGGCGAAGGCCTTCTCAGTCGCCTCGGCGTTGAGGAAGTCGGGGTCGACCTTGTAGTCAAAGTTCCACGCCCTGTGTCTGGGGTCCTCCTCGGAGGTTGCGTCTTCATCGCCATCAACCTCGGTGACAATGCATCCGGACACCTTGATCATAGGCTCCTTGGAGGCAGGGTCGACAGCAGTGCAGGACATGAGATGCTTCTTGCGACCGTGAGAGTCAGAGTCCGCAAAGACAACGTAGCCATTCTCCTTGTGCTCAGCAGTGGAGACCCAAAGCTCCTCCATGAAGGAGAGGACGATGGCGTTCTTCTGCTTCCTGGAGGGGTTGGAAACGAGAGGCACCAGGCATGCCTGAAGAGCACCGTCCAGAGTGGTGGGGTGGATCAAGTGCGGCTGCAGGTAGTTGTGAGGCATCATCGTCTTCAGAAGAGCGGTGGTGGGTTTGACCCTGGCCAGGGTGACGCCAGCGTCGTGGTCGACAACGGCGGACTCGACGGTCTGGAAGGTAGGGCCAAAAGTCAAGCCGACACTCTCCCAAGCGCCGTAGATCTTGTCAGAAGTAACCTGGCTCTTGCAGTTCTGCTGAGCCTGGTCAATCCTGGCCTCGCAGTGGGCCTTGAATGCCTTCTCCTCAAGGCCGCCGTCGACGGCCGTGGCACCCTCATCGTACTCGACGAGAACCTGACCGCAGCAGTGCTCACGCCACTCATCATCCTCCTGGGCGGTGAGGACTTGGAACTCGCGCCAAGCAGCAGCCTTTGCCTCTAAGGCAGCCTGCTTCACGGGACGGAGGTACAAGTGCGACTCAATGCCCAGAGCGCCCTCGGGGACCTGCAGGGCAGAGTGGAAAGAGACCTCACGGAAGCGGATTCCCTTGATCGTCTTGCCGGGGTTCGAGCGCTCCGCGAGCTGCTTGCAACCCTCAATGGCCATGACGAGCATGCCGGCAGCAGGGTAGAGCACAGATCCGGAGATGGTGTGGTGCTCAACCCAGGGGTTCTCCGAAAGCTTGATCCAGTTCTTCCAGATGGCGTCGTGCTTGCCGTCCCAGTCGTTGACAGGAGCTCCAAGAAGCTCGTGGCGAGGGTAAGGGCGGAAGCGGAAGTTTCTGCTGAGACGGCACTCGTTCCAGTACTCGCGAGTGTGGTTGAAGGGGTAGCGAGGGAGATCAATCATCATTAGCGGCTTGGCTCCGGGGACGTGGTTGACCTTCAGGAGATCGACCTGGATGCCACGAGTGAACAAGGACCCGACTCCGGCCATGGCCATCTCCACATCGGACTCGCCACGCTTGAGAAGGTGGTGGTACTTCACATCACCGTTGACTCTGACGTCCTGAACGATGTTGCGCAGAGGACCCTGCAGGGCGGCATGGGGGCCGACTTCGACGAGGTCGGTGATGAGAGGTGACTGGTTGCCATCGGCGTTGGGCTCGGTCAAGGCCTGCAGCATAGCCGTGACCGACTCGTTGAATCTCACGGGAGAGGTGAGGTTCTTGGTCCAGTAGCCGGCGTCGCGCAGCTTGGTGGGTTGAATCTGCGTTCCGTAAGCGGAGGAGAAGAATTGCACGCCGCTGTTCTCGGAACCAGGCTGGATCTTTCCAATGCACTCGGTGTACTCCTGGGCAATGGGGTCCATGAATCTCGAGTGGTACGCCATCTCGACCTTCAGCTTGCGGGCGAAGACCTTCTCCGCGCTGAGCATGTCGACAAGGGCCTCGATCTGCGCAACGTCTCCGCTGACAGTGTGGCTAGTCTTGCTGTTCATGCAAGCAACAGTGAGCTTGCCGACCGACTCGAAACCGGTCTTGTTGACGCGGTCAATGGCATCCTGCGTCTTCTCGAGACACAGGCCGACAGCAGCCATCGTACCCTTCGGCTGCTCCGGCGAGTTGGCCAGCTTGGCGGACAGCTTACCGCGCCAGTACGCGATACGCCAAGCACTCTCCTGAGAGATCGCGCCAGAAGAGTAGGCGGCCGCAATTTCACCAGAAGAGTGGCCGACGACAGCACGGAAGTTGACGCCCCAGTCATTGAGGAGGTCAACCAGGGCGACCTGGAGAGCTGTGCAGAGAGTCTGCGAGAACTCGGCGGCGTTGACACGAGAATCATCGGCAGTCTTCTCGAGCTCCTCAATCGCGGACCACTCGCATCCCAGCGTCTTCAGATACGCGTCAGCGCGCTCGATGCTTGCCCGGTAGACATCATAGTGCATCAGCTGCTTGCCCATGCGAGCCCACTGGGCGCCCTGGCCAGTGAACACAAA
Source organism: Colletotrichum sp. SAR11_59 (assembly GCA_025328345.1). Classification (NCBI taxonomy): domain Eukaryota; kingdom Fungi; phylum Ascomycota; class Sordariomycetes; order Glomerellales; family Glomerellaceae; genus Colletotrichum; species Colletotrichum sp. SAR11_59. The sequence goes on from JAKMXC010000076.1 coordinate 56,823, forward strand.
CGCGACGCCGGGGTCAGCGACAACGCGAGTGGCTTGTTGACCTTCAGCCAGGGCATTCTCCAGTTGGACTGACGAGCTGGCGACGACCGCGGTGCGCCAGTTGAATGTAGATCTCTTGGCTGCCAGAGTGTAGCTGAGGTTGTACAAGGACTCGGTCATGTTGGGCAGGTAGGTCTTGTAGGAGTCGGCAAGACGGGCAATACCATCCTGGTCGTGACTGCTGAAGACAAACAGCTGAGGAGAGAAGAGAGAGCCGTTGATGACAGGGGGCGCCTTAATGACTGCGATCGCGTGTTAGAATATGCTTCAACAAGTGCAGAATGGGGAGACTTACGAGATGCACCTGGCAGTTGTGGCGCCTCGATGGTCCTGTGAGGCGCCTCGAGGCCGCTCTCTCTCAGGAAGGTGAGCGCATCTTCCAAGACGACGTGGGCGTTGGTGCCGGAAACACCGAAAGAGTTGATGGAGACTCGGCGGACACCAGTCTTGGTCTGGGGCCACAGCATGGCCTTGGTCGGGAAGTTAAGATGCCACTCGGCTGGAATCTTGGGGTTTACTTCCTCAAACCATGCGTTCGCTGGAATGATACCCTTCTCCACGCACAGAACGCCCTTGATAAAGGACGCAATGCCAGAGTTACCCTCAGTGTGTCCGATGTTACTCTTGAGGGCACCAATGTGAAGAGGCTCCTCGGCCGACCGGAACTGAGAGAACATCTCACTGATGGCACCGGCCTCCGTTGGGTCACCGACGTTGGTGCCGGTTCCGTGGGCCTCAAAGAAGCGCGTATCTGCGGGGTCAAGCTTGGCTTGGGCATACGTCAAGCGCATAAGCTCAGCCTGAGCCTCCTTCGCGGGAGCGGTAAGACCGGGCGAGTGACCATCGTGGTTGCATCCAGAATTGCGGATAACAGCACGAATAGCTGTTAAGAATGTCAGCGGCGAGGTCAGGTCGATTATGCGGGAACGAAAACTCACTGTCTCCATCACGAATCGCATCAGACATCCTTTTCAGGACGACAGCAGCGATACCTTCACCTCTTCCGTAGCCGTTTGCCCTCTTGTCGAAACTGTACGAGGCACCGGCCGGGTCCAAAACACCAAGACCGTTCAGCTCCAGACCCATTTCAGGGGAAAGCAGCACGTTGGTGCCGCAGGCAATGGCCTAATGAGCAGTGTTGTCAGCAAAAGGCATCAGAGCAAGCTAGGTGAACTCTGGATCTTACAATATTACAGTCTCGTGACTTCAGGCCAATGACAGCCTGGTGAAGAGCCACCATACTACTAGAGCAGGCGGTATCAACACTGAGAGCAGGTCCTCTGAGATCGTAGAACCATGAACAACGTCCAGCCAGCGTACTGGCGATTGTGCCACATGCCGTGTAAGTCATAGGGGTATCTGTGTCTTTGATCATAAGATCACGGTAGTCCCACATGAAAGCTCCCGCGTAGACACCAGTTGGTGAGCCAGCCATGTCGCACATGGTGTAGCCAGCGTTTTCCATGGCTGTGTAGACACACTCAAGGAGCATGCGCTGCTGGGGATCCAAGCTCGCAGCCTCTGCGGGCGTCATTGCGAAGAAGGGGGCATCAAACGCCTTCACGTTGGCCTGCATGAAGTGTCCCAACTTTCCGCCAATCTATGACAACGTCAGCCAAACTCATCCAGGTATCAAAGGTGACATGATGACTTACAACTCCATCTCTGTGGTTGTCGGGATGCCAGAAGGCTTCCGCGTTGTATCGATCTGCTGGCACGGGGGCTTGCGCGGATCTTCCAGCAACAAGAAAATCAAAGAACTTTTCAACGCTGTCTCCATCGCAAGGCAGCTTGGCATCCAAGCCAATAACAGCAATAGGTTCGGGAAGAGGCTCAGCCATTTTGAGGGTAGGGTATGTGAGATGGGAATAAGGTCGGAGTGTTGATCACTAGTATGGCTTGCCAGCAAAATCAAGCGTGAAGAACAGGAATGACGAGAACTTTGACTTGAGAGTTCTGAAGATCTGCGGATGGTTCGATATATACATCGGGATCTCGTTTCCGTTAAGTGGCTGGCTGATGTTTATTTTTCCCGCCGGCTTTCACTGACCGGCGTTACGAGCTTCATACACAGAGACCGGGTTTGCCCCGATCACGGCCACAGGCAAGGATAGATTAGTGAACACCCTGAAGGACCCCTAATTCCAGGAAACCTAAATTCTCTGGGTCAAAGATGCAGCACGTAAGCGAGGCCGCCGTAGAACGCCCCATGGGCAGTCTCCGGTGAAGGCGGTGATAGTCTGCGAGTTGTCTTACACCGCCGCAATGGTTCAAACCAGTACTTAGCCCCAACCAAGTAGCGTACGAGTAAGTCCTGTGGATTCGATGGTGATGTTGATGAGGCCAGGACCCAAGCTGTCCTTGGCAGTCGTTGTTTTGCACCCACCCATAAGGCAACATGTCGGCAGGCACATGCCTCATTCAGAAAAGAATCTGATAACCCACGTTTCAAGCAGAGTTCTGTTGTCAAATCACCAGTCTCCACGCAGTGTGATAACGAATTCTTCACCGTCTTTAGTTACATGATTCAGTTCGGTGCGTCTTCACGAACACGCGGAAGGTGGGCAACACGGAATAACCTCGTACGCCTCGAGACCAAATTCACTGAAGTCGAAATGTTGGATGTTCCATCGCCCCGTAATTGTCGAGGCCGGGAATGCTGCAGAAATGATATTGGACGTAGCAATGGCCACGTTACGAAACGATCGCATCGTCTCGTCTGGGCGCCAAGGCGGCACGGAGGCGTGGGGGAGGGTCGGCGGGTCAACGGGGGGTGTCGCCGGGGCACCGGGGCCGAGACGCGGTACGGGGCACAAAAACTTGCGCAACGTACAATACAAGCATTAGGGGTCTGTCCGTGCTGCCGGACACACCCAGACCTGGTCCCAAAGCCCCCATGTTCGTATGAGGGCATGACTCGATAATGCAGCAGCGAGGCCTACACTCCACCCCCAGCCAGTATCTACCGGTAGAAACTTGGAATTTAATCTAAATCGCCATTTATTTCCACAAAGCTCATAAGAGGATAAACTTAGCGCACGAAGCTTCCGTTTAATGCATGACTCGATAATGGAAAATGGGATCAACATCAGTCTAACTCGCAACGGTGTAGAGGCGTAGCTTATACGGTGGGGGCGGTTACGGGGCATCCGTGATCGACACGTACTACTGTGAAGACGTTGACCACGTTACTGGGAACTCCAGGGTTGTGTAGATGAAGCATCAAGCTGGCAGTTAACTGCCGCAATCTGTACCTTCTCAATCACAAAGTCTAAAGAGAAAAATAAACGATAGTTGAAGCGTGTACAATGGTTATCACTGTGGAATACGTCGTGTTGAAGATGTGCGTCTTCAGGGATCACCGCAACATCGACCGCGACTAGCGCGCTTATCGCGTCGCTCGTGCTGAACCTCATACGACTTAACGCAGCATCACTATAATTATTGACTCTGTACAAACACGAACTTAATCTTGCATACTGATATTCGCACTCTAATCAATCCCGCGGTACTCAAAGTACTCCGTCCATTCCGGGTTTTCCATCAACTTGGCAACCAACTCTTTCTCCATAGTAATCGCGAACATGAATCCCTCATCGGCACTTGCAGTTCCTCCAACTGGAGGGTAGATGAGAACTACGCCTGCAGTCTTGTGACCTCCCCACAGGTGACGATGCGTGATAGGCTTGGCAAACCCAAAGTCAAAGCCGCTGACATCCGCAGGGCGATGGTCAGTCACGAACATGCTCATCGGCGGGTGAGCATCAACGCGCAGGCTGATTGTTCGCTTGTCTTTGATTGGTGCTATGAAGCCGATCAAGCGTTCCAAGTGCTCCTCGTTGCAACTCTCTGTCAACGCGCGAATGTAGCCTGCAAGCTTCGACAAAGGAGCATCTGAGACGACATCGGCCACGGTCAGAGGCGGAACCGGAGCAGTGTCCGAGAAAGCTCCCGCAACCACGTTGCGCATCATACGCTCTGGGACAGGAGGATTGCTCAGTCGGGGCCGCATGTTCACAGCTTCTCCCCACCAGAGGGGTGTGGAAGAGTCCGGCTTGTGGAGCGGAGCGCGAACCTTCGTGAGCATCCGCCAGACGTAAGCACACGTGGCGTCGTAGGTTGAGATCCAATGCGACGCAGGATCTGTTGGCATCGCAAGCTTCTTCAGTGCTTCAGCCTTGCTCTTAGGCAAATGGAACAGCACAGCTTGTTGCTCCTTATGATCGGGGTGCATTTGTGGAATAGCGGGTCCATCCACAAGGCTCTCCGCCGGTAGATCCTTGGTGAAGCGCGATGCGTCGATGCATGCGGGATCCCACGACGGGAAGTCTGTTGAGTTGGAGACCGCAAAGCAGTTCTCAGCAAGCTGGCGCGTGAAGTTGGCCCAACCCATGACATCGCAGGAGTAATGGTGGTTGTGCATGCTGAAGATCAGACCGCCATCCATAATGTTGATCTGATATGCTGCGACTACTGGGCTGCAGTCTGGGTCGGCCTCTGGCCTTTCTCCCCATGTCAACTCAGGGATGCCTAAAAGAAAGAAGTGTTAGTATGGTTCAACAGACAATCTGGGCCATCCGAGGATGACATTAATGAGACTGGAGACTTACTCCACAGGTTGACATCTCCAAGACTGTTTCCAGAAAAGTAGGACGCCTCAATAGAGTCCAAAGATGGATGATTGCGGTTAGGATCCAGACGATGAACAACGAACTGTACTGCTGAATCTTTCCTTTTCACAAAGGAGTAGCCACCTTGGGGGTCTCGTTCAATGGTGGCGCACATGTATCTCACCTGGCTGAGGGTCCTTTGCAGGCCAGCCTTGAGAATTTCGACAGCGCCATTCTTCTTCGCGTCGTCCAAGCGAAAGAAGAGTGCGTAATGATTGTACGCGGCTTGAGGCGTAGGGTCAAGAACAGAGAGCTTGAACCTTTCTTCCTCAGGATCCTGTTCCCAGCCCAAGGGACGGAGTTGAAAGACTTCCCGCGATGACATAATTACGTATCGAACAATAATGCAATTGAAGGTGAAAAGACGTCAGAGATGGCTGAGCTCGATGATATGAGACGAACCACAAAGAGATGCATCAGACGATTTGTGTTTTATCCGATATGGCCCATCAACATCAGTCCATTCGATCGGAAACCAAACAGCGGTCTACAAGTATCCGTCCTAAGCGTCTCAAACTCAAGGGTCCGGTTCACTGGATCTGGAAGAGTCAGTTCAGGTAGCATCGGAATAGATTGCGCGTGGGCCAGGGCTGCCACTTGCCCCACGAAGTGAAAGCTCCGCTCACGGTGGGTACGTGTCACTGCCTCCTGTTCTCCATGTTGTCGTAGCATAATTGCAATATCGTTCGGTGAATTTTCTGTCACGCTGTACCCTTGCTTTTATGGGTGTAAAGGAATACGTGATGATTGCAGTCGAGAGACAATGCTTCGAGGGAGAGCGGCATATCAGCCCACGAGAGTCTCCGTCACCCCCACGGACGTGGCCGATTGCAAACTACTACCTGCCCTAGGGCTCAACGGGACTTGTGTTATAAGAGGCCGGATAAACGGGGTGTAAACAAAACGGAACCCGCAGTCACGTCTATCTGGTTGCATGCATTTTGTCGTCTTTTCTTCCAATCTTCAAACCCGTCATCTATCTGATTCTCGTGGTAGAAACGAGGCAGAGACGACAGGATGTTGGCGGCCATTGCATTGGGGATCTTAGGTGTCATTTGTTACCTCTATCTTCGGGGGAAGGGCAATTCCAATCTCCCGCCCGGACCTAAGCCGCTTCCCATCGTCGGCAATCTCAGAGACCTACCCCCGAGTGGGACGCCCGAGTACCAGCATTGGCTGAAATTCAAAGACATCTATGGACCCATTAGTTCCATTGACATCCTGGGCCAGAAGATCATCATCCTCCACGACCGTCAGGCAACACACGACCTGTTGGTGAAGTCCTCAACCAAAACATCAGGGCGCCCTTTCATGCGATTTGCGGATATCTGCGGCTTCGCATCGCTTCTGAACCTCCAACAGTACGACGGGACATTCCGCCGGCACCGCAAGTTGGTGCACCAGCAGTTCGGTACCAAGGCCGTAGCAGCCCGGTATCGAGACAACATTGAGCCAGAGTCACACCGCTTCCTCCTTCGTGTGCTGGATGACCCCGCCAACTTGGTGTCGCACATCAAAACGTAGGTCTACTTAGCCACCAAGGCTTCATCGATTGGATGCATCCTGCTTGTCAACCTGTCGCTAATTAATTTTCATAGTGAGGCCAGTGCCATCATTCTGAGAATCACTTATGGCTACTCCATCTCGCCTGGTAAAAGTGATCCTTTGGTGCATCTTATTGAGCGCACCATGGATGTCTTTGCGCTCGCAACCGTTCTTCTAGGATGGGCAGTGGACATTTTCCCCTTCCTCCAGCATCTTCCAGAAGGTGTGCCAGGAACTTCATTCAAGAAGCAGGGCCGAGAATGGGGCAAGCTCTTGGAGACGACGAAGGATGTCCCTTATGGTTTCGTTCAGAAGAGGATGGCCAGTGGAACTCACGAACGATCATTTGTCTCGTCACTCCTTGAGCAAGAGAGCACTGCTACTGGCGAGGCCAAGAACGAGCACTGGGAGGATGATATCAAGAAGACAGCCTTGGTCATGTACGGTGGTGGTGCCGATACCACTGCGTCAGCCATTCACAGCTTCATTCTGGCCATGATCCTTTTCCCCGACGTTCAGACGAAGGCACAGGCGGAGATCGAGAGCGTTGTCGGAAAAGACCGCCTACCTCAATTTGGAGACCGAGAGCGCCTGCCGTATGTCAATGGCGTGGTGAAGGAATCCTTCCGTTGGCTGCACGTTGCGCCATTGGGCGTAGCTCACCGGACTGACGAAGACATCACGTATGGAGGGTATCACATTCCCAAAGGTGCATATCTGCTGCCGTCCATCTGGTGGTTCTTGCATGATCCTGCAACGTATGCGGAGCCGGATTCCTTTGACCCTGCCCGGTATCTGGCTCCTCGCAATGAGCCGGATCCTACAGACGAAACCTTTGGATACGGCCGCAGAATTTGCCCTGGCCGGTTTTTGGCAGATGAGAGTCTCTTCATCACCGTTGCACGTCTTTTGGCGACATTTGACATCAAGAAGGCTGTTGACGAGTCGGGCAACGAGATTACGCCGAAGATTCAGACTACGAGTGGCCTGATTTGCCGCCCGGTCGACTTCCCGTACAGCATCAAGCCGAGAAGTGATAGGTCCATCGATCTCATCAGATGCGTTGAAGGGAAGCATGCATGGGGTGATGAGGATGCCGAGCTTGTTCAAGAGGACTTGGCGAGGCACGGCTGTTGATAGACAGATGTCTTCTCCTCGAAAGACACAGAGAAATATGTAGCCAGGCTGGAGCATAAGAACAAATGTACTGATACAAAGACACGAGAACTGCATTTGCCACAAGTTTATCAGGCTGTGCCATTGGCACCGGCCTTTTATCATTCAATGTGGCGGGCTGGTGACCTCGGTATTGGTGCACATCTCCCAAAGGCAACAAAATGCCGAGACTCAGTTCACTTTCTATCTTTCAATTGAAACCAGCCACATTCAATTTTCAAAGGATTCCGCTAACTATGAAAAATTATGTTTATGCTTCGATAGACGCCTACTAAGCATCGTGATGCTGTTTATCATACACAGCTTCAGATAGCTAGCCTTACGAGTTGTGATGTGACATGCAAAGAATTCGGTATTCTGCGCCAAGATTGATCACTGATCAGAACCAAGGTAGAAATAAACTTTCCACCCGGGAGGTGGGAGAGTAAACAGTATCCGAGGCACTCGTAACGAGTTGCAACCATGAAAGAGTCATGGGTCACCTAAGCGAGGTGGGAATGCGTGCAGGGTCCACTCAGTCGGGTCAACCGAGAATCACGGAAAAATACAGAGGTCCGAAGTCCTTTGACAGGAGGCAGTAATGAGACAACAAGAAGACGAGAGCCAAGAGCGCGGCTTTTCTTTCGGATTCGGGCGGACACTCCGCTATCCTAAACCGATGCGACCCTCTGTGCGTTCATCTCAAGTTTCAACATGTCACAACCATACTAGGTAGAATACTTGGAAGAAGAAAACAAGGACTAATGCAAGGCCGTTGAGATGTAAACTCTAAATCAGGTGACGGTGAATTGATCGCGATCTACCAAAGATCTTGCAATCGTTTGTCTTGGAAAGTCATGCACTGGCAACATCGAGAAAAACATGCGGACAGTCCGGCCGTAAGTGGGTTGATGTTTCAATCAATCAAATTGCCTTCTAAGCTACAACTCCCGTTTCTTGGATCGCGATGCGCAAAGGGGAGACTCGGAAGACCCCCACAGGGAAGATGGCTGGGCTGAAGAGGTAGAAAGAGGCTCCATCACCTATTGGTACTTGGCGTTTCTATTCACTCAAGGTGTGGATGTTGTTATGCTCGTCTAGCTGCCCCACGCCTTGTGGGCCATCGAGCTGTCATCCTTGCATTGCGGGTTGTAACACTATGGCGGGCCGGCGGTAGAATCTACAGCCCCCTGGGCGTGATCCGTTGATCCTTGTAAGTGCATAGATTATGGTGCGTGGAAGAAGGCGCAGCGGCCTTGAGACAAACACGAAATCTGGGCTGGTCTATTTCATGGATGAACGTGGAAAGATTGGGGCGCTAGGCTGATGTTGGGGTTGACAGCTGACAGCTGCATGTATTCAGTGGTGGTTAAGGAGACTTCGGGGACCAAAGGAGAAGTTCTCCTTGGGAAGCTAGTATGCGGACGGGGGCTGGTTTTCGGCGGGCGTATTCCAATACCGGACGGAGCCTTTGGCGGGGTAGGGCTACGGGGCTGACGGGGATCGTCGGGACCGGGGTGGCTGCGAGGGCGTGAGATGGTGGGACCCTCGTACAACGGCCTGACTCGCCTTGGGTCGTTTTTCTGCCCTGTACTAACCAACTCCTGCCGATCACAGCATTAGACGACGAACTGTACCAGACGTGTACATACTTACGGTAAAGAATCACGAAAAATCGACCGATTGACCCGAATAATAACGACGAAAACGAAGTTGACCCAGATTGACTGTACACAGTATACAAAGATAAGCTGGTGGATTCCACAGACGAGAGCCATCGTCAACAGGCCACGTATCCAGTGGGACGGCTGGCGGTGGATACGGGGTCTGAGTTACTTCTGGCTTTGAGTATTGCATGTGCGTTCGGTTGAGGGCGTCATAGTAATGTTCGGCGAGTGTTATGCCAAGTTCCTCACTGAGAGGCTCAATGGAGATTACCATGCTCCCGGAGAGATGAACATGGTGCAGCTCAGTGCACAATTTCATACCATGCGAGTGAGTGAGCGGGCCAAACCGGTTTCATTCGAGATTCAATTGACAGAATCTTATTGAGCCGAGGAAGGCCCGAGATCCACCGTCTTCTTCACTGTTGTTGATTTTGTAAACTCCTGTGATCACCCAGTCTGGCTGTGCTACGAATATTCGATTGCTACGTCGTTAATCACCAATAGCATTGTGACATCGACATGTATTTTGAGAGTTCATCGAGGTTGCATCCCGAAGAAGCCGCACGCGTTCAGCCCGATCTAAAGACTACATGAGCTTCAACGTTGTAGTCAAACTTTAGTTGCTGTCCTAAGTTCAGCCTCGCAGTAATGGCCTGAGCATGAAGTTACAGCGGAGATCTCGTCGTTGTGGATGACTGCAAGGAATTATATATTACCTTCCTAAGTATTCCAGATTGGCGAAAGCCATAAGGGGCTACAAGTGATGGGTTGTGAGATGTGAGCTTGGAAATGCTAGGAAGCCATGCGCTCCCGCTCAACAGCCGGGGTTGGTTGATTTGCATGATGTACAGTGAGACGATTGAACCCCTCAGTAGCATGAGGACATGTCTCTTCAGGCGGGCAACCAACAATCACAGTTATCTTTTGAAGACTTGTGAAGCTAAACTCGCCTAAAAATTGGAGATGCATACATGAACCCACGTGCTTGTATGGTAGGTCTCATATCGCTTCTTTCGGCTCCCTGCTGTGAACGTCACTCACTTCCAACCGATGGATCCAACATGCAGCCAGGAATGGTGAACACTACAAAACTACCTAGTATACATGACTCAACGGCTTGATTTATCCATAACCATCACTACATTCTATACCATCCAAGACTTTACCATGCATATCCTTCCTCGAATACCAAAGTTCTGATTTCCTAGACCTAACAAGGGTGAACTCAAGTAGGCACCAGACCCTCTTCAAGCGGCACTTGGCGTAGGAGTTGCCAGTGGAATAATAGTAAATACCAGCGGAGTTTCGATGAGGACTTCACCGGTTGAAGTGGACGCAAGCGAATTGGTTGAGCTTGTGGACGAGCCAAGGTCGGGGCTTGATGATGCTGGAGATGTTAAGCCGTTGGTTGTCTGTGTACTGTTCTCGGTTCCGCTTACGGAACTAGCCGTCGACGTCTGAGGGCTGACTGGGGGCAGGGTGCTGGATGACGTTGACTGCGGAGCCGGTCCCGAGCTGTTGGTTGAGGTACTGAGGGGGCTCAAGGTGTTGGTAGAACTGGGGCTGCTGCTAGAACCTGCAGATACCGAAGTTGCGGTTGTCGATGTGGTGCCAGACTGTCGGGTCGTCGACCCTGAAGAAGCGGACTGCGATGCAGATCCCGAACTGCCCCCTGTTGAGATAGACACAGGGATGCTGGAGGTGCTGCTTGTGCCAGAAGCTAAATTGGACGTTTCAGATGTCCTAGAAGAGCTACTTCCTGCTGAAGAGACCCCCGCCAAGCTGGTGGAACTGCTGGAGATTAATGCCGAAGATGATACTACGGAAGAGCTCCCAGACGTTGCGAGTGACCCAGTAGAACTGGCCAAAGATGGTGACGAAGACGGAGACGTAGATGGAGAGAATGAAGACGATGATGAAGCAGGGGATGAAGATGTTGACGAAAATACTGAAGATGACGTCGACGAAATTGAAGAAGAGACTGAGGAGGACAACGACGAAGATGATGAAGACGCGGATGACAAAGATGACGATGAAGAAGATGACAACGAAGATAACAATGAAGAAGATGACGACGAAGTCAGAAGGGATGAGGTGGAACTGGTGGGTGACGGGCAGGATGCAGCCGGTGGTGGATTTCCATATATCGTGTAGTATGGATTGGCGCCGGCATTGCCGCACGGCGAAGTTGGGGCCCCTGAGCAAGGGACGGGACAGTTACTATCAGCCGCGGCGGCGCTACTGCATGGTGCTTGATTACCAGCCGAGGCACAATAGCAGACGTTGCCGATGAGGGCTGCGAAATTCCGGTTTTGAGCCTGACATCTAGACTGACAATTTCCCGGATTGCCACCGCCGACAGCTTGATAGACGATATTGAAGACCGAGTTTGCTGAAAAACAGCCAAGATACTGATACGGGCTGACTGGAGCTGGTGTGAGTGCTTGGGCGCTGACAAGGGAGATGAGGCCAAAGTGGAAGGCGAAACTAAGTAGAACAGATGATCGCATGATGAGTAGATTACGGTATCATGTGTGGTGATGGCGATGCAAAACGAAATAAAGACCGTCTCATACTATGTAATGAAGAGACTGGTAGTGCAAAGAGAGAGCAGACGTTTTGAAAAAGGGGTGAGAGCTGTCACCACGCTTCTGAAGTAGGCCGCTGGTTCCTTACTTACGCGTCTGGTCGTCACAGAATGGCCAATTTGGTTTCCAAGGGCCAACGGAGATGGTCCACTTGCACATTCCAACATTTCAGTGCGCAGTCTCACATATTGTTGGAAGTGAGACAGGTCCCGGCCCGATAAAGGCGCGTCTCATCGGTATCATCGGAAATAACATTCCAGCCTGATATGGTGGCGTTCGTCAGTGGTTGCCATTTGTATCTGCCTGGGCTTGAGATCTCAACCAGCCGCATTTCCCTTCTGATCCGGAAATCTCCGCTCGGTTTTGCTCCGCGGTGTGATTAGATCCTTGGCCGAAAAGGGGCTGACTTGTCGATCGGAGCCGGTGCAACGCCGGAAACTTTTGTGGGTCGCCGTCCGAACACCAAACTCCGCTCCGCAAAGCAGCCCCGCACCTGCGGAAATGTCAATAACCGGAACTTGTTTCCTCTTTGAACTACCAAGGCAACGAAAGTCGTCTTGCCTGCGGAAGTAGATAAACTTGACCGAGTCCTCCGTCTATCTCTGTGATTGCTGGCTTCCTACACTCAAGACTTCAAACAACATTACCGCGAAAAAATGCCGGAAACAATGAAGACCTGGCAGTACTCTGCCGTCAACGGCAACTTCGAAGACTGTCTCAACCTCAATAAGGACGCGCCCGTACCGAGAACCTCCTCCCTTCGCCAGGACGAGCTACTCATCGAAATCATCAGCGCATCGCTCAACCCCGCCGACTACAAAGTCCCCGCAACACCTCTCATCGGCCGCCTGCTGATATCCCGCCCTGCAACCCCAGGGATGGACTTCTGCGGCCGCGTCGTCGGCGCACACCCGTCGAACACCGCTTTCAAAGAGGGACAGCTTATTTTCGGCGGCTATGCAATGATCAACCAGAGGGGCGCTCTCAGCCAGTACACCGTTATCCCAATGGCCAATGTCGCGCCTCTGCCAGAGGGCGTCGACCCGGACCACGCGGCGGCAGTTGGGACGGCCGCCACGACCGCATACCAGTCACTCATGCCCGACACGCTTCAGCCCGGCGCGAAGGTCTTCATCAACGGTGGAAGTGGAGGGACGGGGACCTGGGGCATCCAGATTGCCAAAGCGTTGGGCGCGGAGGTCGTCACGACTTGCTCCACTGCAAACGTTGAGCTTTGCAAACAGCTCGGCGCGGACGAAGTCATTAATTACAAGACGGAAGATGTCGTGGCTAGTTTGAAGGAGCGAGGTCCTGTCTTTGATCTTGTTATCGACAATGTGGGCAGCACCACGGAGCTTTACAACCAAAGCAACCACTACCTAAAGGCTGGGGGAACATTTGTCTTGGTTGGCGTTGGCGCAGACCTGTCGATTTCTGGCATCTTTTCGAATCTGAGCAGGCAATTGCGACCGGCGATTATGGGGTGCAGAGGGTTTTACTTTGTTCATCAGAAGAACGACAGCGAATTCTTTGGTCGGATTGGTGGATGGATGGCGGAGGGTAAGGCGAGAGCAATTATCGACTCGACATTTCCGTTTGATGACGTGCACAGCGCTTATAGGAAGCTCCGGGAGGGGAGAGCCAGGGGAAAGATTATTGTTCATGTTGGAAACAGACAATAGGGGTAAGGATCATCTGGGAAACAAGTCACAGTTCTGCTTCAACGTTCTTTTCACCTCCACACCGAAGGCGTCGATATTGTTTTCTCACAGATCTAATCATGTTGGCCGAATCTCTATGTTCATGGGACCTTACCTGACGGGGGAAACTCTTACTTTTTTGGCGCCCGAATATTCAATGTTATTAATTTGGTAACCTCTGTAATTGTACAAAAGAAGTGAATTGCATGGCAGTTTTCCGTAGCTCCAGTTTTTGGTTGCCTGCCAGCACTGAAGAAGCCTCCACAATGTAGGGGCTCATGCCCACCTTAGACGCAAGAGAAGCCTTCACCCATAGTACTGTTACCAATGCCATCATAGAACTGCTTCTTCGGGTACGGGCAAAGGGGCCTCTTGAAAGCCGGGATAACGCCCACAGTCGAAGCCATCAGCGTGTCAGGAGCTACGCCGTTCTCGACCCACTCGCGCATAGCATCGAATGTGCCAGCAGGATACGCTCCGTTGCCGCCGAAGCAGTGGTTGACGCCAGGAGCCAGGAAGAGACGAAAAAAGTCATCCGCATGCGCATCCTGTGCCAGGACTGAGTCGTAGTAGTGCGTGCTTCCGCGAACGGGGATCAAGGTGTCGGTCTACGCACAGTCAGTAGATGGAATCAGATGTTTGGGATAGAAGAACTGACCGTGCCGTGGTACCCAACAAGCTTCCCACCTCGGGCGCGGAACCTCGAGATATCTGGGTCGTTCGTGCCCATCATGGACTCGTAGACCTGGACTGAGAGGTGCGCCAGGTCGTCGAACTCGGCGTGGGTCATGTTCGCTGTGCTGGCACTCGAGTTCTTGAGGAGGAAGAGCTTAAGCCAGTCGTCTGCAATTTCGAACGATCCGCGAGTGCAGGTACCGTTGGCTGCGCAGGTGGTCGGGACGATGGCGACATCCGTGATAGAGCCGGTCAGGACTGCCTCCTTGGAGGGGCCGAACCAAATGGTCGTGTTATCGGCTCGTCTCGCGCCATCCCACTGTGTGATGCAAGTCAGCCATGATAATTCTACCAGTGTCAGCAAGGGCCACTTACAACTCTGCGAACTATCTCAGCTGCGGCGGCTGAGACCTTGCGTTCCGAACCAAACTCAGTGCAGTTGACCATGCTTCCAACCACAGTCGCAGGATCAAAATCACAGCTCTCAGTGTCGGCTACCACACCATCCTCAATACCGTCGGCTCCATCGCACGCTTTCAACGCCGCGCTCGTGATGGCATTGATCTCACACGCGGGAGGGTACTCGCCAAGCTGATCCATGACGAACTTACCCCACATGCCCTGCATAACGAATTGGTTCCAATTAATCGCCGGAGCGCTGGCAGCGATGCCATCGTACGCATCAGGATAGCGCTGCGCAAGCTGGAAGCCCTGGCGGCCTCCCTGGGAACAGCCCGTGTAGTAGGAATACTTGGGCGGCGTCTTGTAGAAACTGCCGATTACGCTCTTGGCGATGACGGCAGCGTCGTTGAGCGTGGTAGACGCCAGGTTTTGGAGCAGGTAGAGGTTGACGTTCCCCTCACTGAGCAAGCCCCAGTTGACGGGGGTGACATCAGAGCCCAAGCCTCCGTCGGTTCCAACGGTGGCGTAGCCCTCGCCGACGGACGCCATCATGGCCATTAGCCCGGCCTGGTGCAGACCCGCCTGCCAGCCGGAGCCCCCGATGTGCTGGAGACGGCCGTTCCAGGTGTCCGAGGGCAGCCAGACCTGGACGTTGATTGTGTCATTTTGACCTGGGTGCGTATAGGTGACGGTGACGTTGCAAAAGTTGGCGTTCTGGACGTTGACGGAGCCGTGGTTGGAGTAGTATCCAGGGGGAACGTTTTGAGAATGGTTGGCCACAAAGTTGGTTTGAAGCGCAAGAAACTCTGCGCCAAATAGATCGGGGTAGGGTATGAGGGCGGCAGAGCAGGCGCTGGGTGGCACGGTATTGTTGAAGAGAGAAGGGATCATAATGAATGTGGTGATATTACCTCAGTGAACGTATGAGTTATTAGAGGAGTTGACTCATGAAGAACTACGAGTTCAAATTCCGAAGCCTCTTGCGATCGATAGGCTTTATAAACACGAACATCGAATCGCGGTAGCCAAGAGTAGTCCTTACGTAGATCGGATCAAAGACGTTTTCCTAATGATATCCACATCACTAGGTAGACCATGATATCTCCTGAAAGCCAAGAATCTAATTCTGGTGATAAGCTTCAATCCGAAATTGGACCGACAGCTTTTGTTTTCAGCATTGTCAACAGACCTGCAGCTGAATGCTGCGGTTTCGCGCTCTCGGACTGGTCCAGCATTGATTGGTTCAAGCTGGTCCCGACAACAGGGAGAGTGGCGCAGTGCGGAGATCAACAATTGTCAAAACCGAGGCAAGCTGTGATTCCCTAGCTATCAGACTGAATCAGCAATGAGATTTGGTCCTAGTCAATCGCACGAGTTCACGGAATTGTACCATTGCGCGTCCTGTGGTGCATGAAGCCTGGGTCCGCCAGGAGCCAAGCCACAGTTGAAGCGGGCCCTCTCGCACACAGATGAATGCGATTGGTCTGGATTCGATCGCTACAATACAGATCCGCTGGATACGCGCAAGAGACCAGAACAACTTCTCGATCTCAGAAACTGGTAACAATTATTGACGGGATATGTTACCGTATCGGAGGGCGTCAACTACATGCCTTTCTGTGTACGAAAATCCATATATCCTCGTGAAGAGGCCTGCCTCTGAAGCTCGAACTCTCCCCCCTTCAAGCTCATATCACCATTCCAATCATTGAAACTTTTCTTTCTTTAGACTTTAACTCTGTCATCGTCCACTTCGATCTTGTTGCCGTCGCGCCATTCGTTCCATAATTGTCTAGACCGTTATCCTGATTTCTCAGTACTGGCACCATGGCTGTTCTTGAACCCTTCAGAGGCAACTACTATCTATGGAAATACCTTCCATCCGTCCCAGCAGCTGTTATCTTCTGTATCATCTTTCTCACAGCCACATTTGCATACATGTGGAAGATTTGGAAAACTCGCGCCTCGTTCTGCATCCCGATGGCCATTGGCGGCTACAGTAAGCTCAACCACTCCCCCAAAGCTGAGATGACTTGCAAGACAGGCGAAGCTCAATGCTAACCAGCCATCCATGATCACAGTGGAATTCCTCGGCTACGTCTTTCGCGCCGTGGCCCACAACAAGACCGGCAAACTCATGCCCTTCGTCGCCTCGCAGAACAACATCCTCCTCGCGCCCGTCCTCTTCGCCGCGTCCATCTACATGACGCTCGGCCGCGTGATCCGCATCGTCAACGGCGAGCGGCACTCCATCATCCGGCCCTCGCGGCTGACCAAGGTCTTCGTCGCGGGCGACGTCCTCGCGCTCGCGATCCAGGGCTCCGCCGCCGGCCTGATGGTCGTCAGCGAGTACGCCAAGATCGCGCAGGGCATCGTCGTCGCGGGGCTCGTCTTCCACATCTGCGTGTTCGGCGTGTTCTGGACGACCGCGTGGACGTTCCACTCGCGCATGAAGAAGGACCCGGGCTACCACGAGATCGGGCCCGACGTCAAGTGGGAGCAGGCGCTGCGCATGCTGTACGGGGCGAGCGGACTGATCATGGCGCGGTCGGTCTTTCGGATTATTGAGTTTGTGATGGGGAATGATGGGTACTTGTTGAGTAATGAGTGGCCGCTGTATGTCTTTGACTCGATCCCGATGTTTGCGGTCATGGGCACGTTTTGGTACTGGTTCCCGTCTTCTGTGGGTAGGAAGGGCGACTGGGTGCCGACCTCGTCGGCGAACAATTTGGTGTCTGGCATGGAAAGTGTGGAGTTGAGAAACAGCGTGAAGGCTTAGGGACGAGTCTTGGGTGGTTAAGGGACATGATGTTTTGGAGGAATGGGATTAAGCCATAGATGTTACAGAGAGTTCTAATTAGAGGTGATTGAATATCACTTTGGGAACCTGAATCTCAGTGAAACTCAGTAAAGAAAGTCACAAGCATCCAAGTATTTGTTATCGAATCAAGGATCCGTCAGCCCACGTTCTGAATCAAGTCGGTTGATTGAGTAATGCTTCTTGACATCTCACTTCCAAGTCCAGTACGCCGACAAACAGCCCGCAGGCCAAGCATGTAAGTAAGCTTACACGACTAGCCCGTCTTATTCCCCAACAGCCACCATTTTCCAAAGGCAGCACGGCGAGCAGAAGCGTCGCATCGTGTTCTCAGGCTGAGCGAATCGCATTACAGCGACTGCGACAGGCCCACACTGGATCGACATCAGCTACATACGCGGGAACCAACACCGGAAGTTTTGCCCAACAGTTCCCCCTGAAAGCCCTGATGTGACCGGGTGACTCACCCACCGAATGGATGTAAGGGAACAACAAGCTTACACGTACCTAACCGAATTCTTCGTGGAACATGTCGTCTCATTGCTTTGTATTCCACACCTACCTATGCGAAGTAACATTGGCGGCCGTTGCTGCAGTTCGCATAAGGCTATGCCATCGCAACGATGGATATAAAGGCAGAAGCCGAGGACTTCCTTCAGGATGAACAACAAGACCAACCTCGACAACTCGATCCATAAGCTAAACCACATGATCAATCCCCAGCAATGGACCTCTCATTAGCACAGTCGTGCGCCCCCAGCACCTTCAGCCCCTCCCTCTTCGGCGCCCAAGTGCTCTCCCTCGAGGCAAACCTCGTCACCAACTACAGCGCCTCCGTCGCCGAAGCGTTCCGCTATGTCGCGCCCGCCGTCGCGCTCGACAACGTCTCCTTCTGCAACGTCACCATCGCCTACACGCACCCCGGCCAGAACGACCACATCGTCACCGAGGCATGGCTGCCGCTGGACTGGAACGAGCGCTTCCAGGCCATCGGCGGCGGCGGCTGGGTCGCCGGCCGCTTCTTCCTCACGTACGGGGGCATGCAGGGGGCTATTGCGGACGGGTACGCGACCATCACCACCGACGCCGGCCTCGGGGACGCGCAGGAGCCGACTCCGTGGGCGCTCAATAGCCCCGGCAACGTCAACTTATATAACTTGCAGAACACGGCTTCTGTCTCCTTGAACGATGAGGTGAGTCTGCCTGCATAGCTACTTATTGTTGTGTCAATCACTAAAACAAACGACCAGGCCATCATCGGCAAGTCCCTGATCAAGAGCTTCTACGGCCGCGACCCAAAGTACTCCTACTGGAACGGCTGCTCTAACGGCGGGCGCCAGGGCCTCATGATCGCGCAGCGCTACCCGGACCTTTACGACGGCATCGCGGCCGGCGCGCTCGTCATCCACTGGAACGAGCTGATGCCTTTCTTCCAGTGGCCGCAGCAGCTCATGAACGAGCTCGGCGAGTATCCCTACCCCTGCGAGCTCGACGCCCTCTCCGCCGCCGCACTCGCTGCCTGCGACGGGCTGGACGGCGTCGTCGACGGCGCTGTCGCTGACCAGCACGCGTGCCTGGCCAAGTTTGACGCCTTCTCTGTCGTCGGGCGGGAGGTGGAGTGTGCGCAGAAGAACGAGACGAAGATGGCTGTGAGCAGGGCCGCGGCGGTTGTGGCGAATGCGACGTGGCATGGGTACTCTGCGAAGAAGTACTACGGCGGACTGGTCCCGGGGACTAATCTGACGGGGATGTTGAGCATTGTGCAGACGAGATGCAATGCCACGGGGTGTGTGGGCGTGCCGAGTATGCTTGGAGGCCTGTGGCTTCAGCTGTTTGTGGCTAAGGATCCTACGTTTGATATTGGACATCTGAGCCGTGAAGAGTTTGACGCGCTGGTCAGCTCTGGGCACCAGCAGTATGCTTCGCTGGTGGAGTCTGCGGATCCGGATTTGAGGAGGTTCCGTGATCTTGGAGGGAAGATTGTCTCTTTCCATGGATTGGTATGTGCCTTTCAAGGTCTTGTGATCATATTCATACTAACAGCTTCCTCGCAGGCCGACACTGTTATCCCGCCTGGGTCTACGGAGGAGTACTACAACGCCGTGGCCGGGGTGACCCCCGACATCCAGGACTTCTTCCGCTACTTCGAAGCCCCTGGGTTGGCTCACTGCTTTGGCGGCAAGAGCGGCCAGCCGAACAACCTCTTCCAGCAGCTGCGCGACTGGGTCGAAGAGGGCACTGCGCCTGAGAAGACCCCCATCAAGTTCAACGTCGGCCCAGATGAGACCCAGAATCGTATCCTATGCCCTTACCCACAAAAGGCTCAATACATTGCTTCGTGTGGCGACGCCGCGTTGGAGAAGTGCTGGTCTTGTTCTGGGTCGGAGAACGCTGCTGCGTCTAAGCGGAGTGAGCCTAGACACCTCGAGCTGCGCTGAAGACAGAGCCTTTTGCAGGGGTTGATCACAGCTTGAGTAGTGTTTTGCATACAGATAGACGGCGCATTAGGTAATTGGTAGTTGACCTCATGACATATCAAGTTCTTGATTCGGCCATTCCAGCCACTCAGACCAGTAACTCCCGAGGTGGTTTGAGATGGTCTTGATGAGGAACCTCCCCGAGTCTCCGACGGCCCAGTAGTCCCTTGCCCGATGCAACAAGACCGCGTAATACCCCATGATGACGAGCGCTTCGGGGCGTCGTTGCTGCAGCAGGTTTATGTAGTCCCGCGATATACGGACCGGCCACTCCTGAACGGCGACGAAGCGACGACTTTCCGATGTATGCACCGTGTCGAAGAGATACTGCAGGATTTTGGTGGTTTCGAGGTACACCCTCTTAGTGGACTCGCTCATGTCGCTTGCCTCGAGGCGCCGAAGAAGGTCCTCGCACTCCGTGCCGTGAGACGAAGACGTGACGTCGACCTGGAAGTGGACGGGGTCCGTGGGGAACAAGTCTCGTAGCATGTTCCCGAACCTGACCATGGACTGAGCAACGATGAATTTGATGCCAGAGTGCAGTTCCAAGCAATTCACTAACTTATCCAGGACGCCGGGCAGGGAAGAGGCGTTGGAGAAGATGTCGAAGAGGACGTGTTGGCCGAGGAGAATGGAGAAGGAGAACAAGGCGAGGAAGTTGTCCTCAGTGACGTCTTCATTGGTGATTCCGAGTCGGCTGATGGCGCGGCTCTGGAGGCGGGTCGATTCGTTCTGGTAGAGAACTTTCATCTCGGGGTCTTCAGAGACAGTGCTCTTGTGTGCTGCGGCGAAAGCCAGGAGCTCGTCCATGAGGTAAGGTGCTCTCAAGGCTTGCGTGTAGGTCACGCGAAGAATTCTTTCCGTCTCTGACTGACTTGATACAGTGACCTCTGTGAGTGGGCCCTGGAAGTGGCGGAGGAGGTCGAGGTGGAAGAGGCTGTAGGTTTCTGCGAAGAGGGTATCTGGTGCGACACATGGTACGGATGTCGGGGGAGGAAGGGATGGTACGGAGGCTGGAGTGGCGGCGGAAGATGGAGTGAAGACGACGGAGTCAGATAGAGGCGTTCCTGGGGAAAAGGCGTACGGGGAGGCACCCGAGTCTGGAGTCGACTGGGGACCTGGAGATGATGTCGTGGAGAGGTGTGATGAAGTGGGGGGAACGGGCAGGCTACTCTGCATCCCGACATATGAGCATTTCTTTCCTGCCGTTCGACACTTGACACAGGATGGCCTGGTCTCGTCGCATTTGACCTTCCTCTGCTTACACTCTCTGCATCCAAGCCGGGATTTCTTGTGCTTCCGCATGTTGGGTATGTCTTAGTGTGTAGGTTGCCGCGGAGCGAGAGTCGACTCAGCGGGATTGACAGCTGGAGAAAATGGGTCTAGGAGGAATGGTCTTTGAAGAATACGTGGACTCGGAAATTGTTGCGCTTGAGTGCTTTTAAAGATCTGAGAGTCTCGCATGCTGATGTTGAGAACCGAGACCGAAGCCGCCATCTGAAGGCGCGAATGCGCGGAACTGAATGCGAACCAATAGCGTGCATCTCTGTCCGAAGGTATCCACTTTGACTGTGGCTTGCGCTCCACTCACGCATTGTCGATTGGACAGGTTGACAGGGTACCTTACCCTTGGTTCACTTCGTGCCTGATCTGTGATGATCGATTTTAGCCTTGTGCTCTGTTTCTCTCAGTCGAGTCCATGTCTGCTTGCATTGCCAAAAATGTTGGCTTGGATGAAATTCGATCGCAAAAACACCAAGACGATGCCAGAAGTTGAAAATGGTCCGTGAACCTTTTTAGTCCCAAAGTGGCAAGGCTCAAGTGCCTAATGTGGGGTCTACCAACCGGTGTTCAGCCGGAAGTGCCCCGCACCTCCAAGGGTCCACACGGACCTTCCGCAGTGCAGCCTTGCAGCTGGCCCAAAAAAAAAAATCTGGACGAAGCCTTCTGTCGCAGGCCGGCGCGCACAACCACTCCACCTACACCGTCCGGACGATGAGAGCGTCCGTCACGGCAACCAGACAATGGCGACAGACAATCCCTCAAATTCCGGCGCCAGCGCCCCGGCTGCCCCTGCTGCCGGTAATGGCAACCAGAACGGTCGTCAGCGTGGCGGAGGCCGCAACCAGAACAAGCGGCACCCGAAGCGCAAGCAAGAGCAGGGCAGGTCGTCTTGGAGGTAGGTTGAACATCTTTTACCGCGAATTGTCCGTCACTTTCGCGCCCCAATGTGTGTGACTGGCCGTGGCTTGCTGACGAGTACGCCGGCGCAGTCGCGAGGCCACCGACAAGCGCGGACGCAACACCGAGTACCAAGAGTTCAAGCGCCGCAAGGTGAACGAGGACGGCGAGGCCGAGCAGACCGCCAACCCCTTCTCCGCCGAGGAGATCGCCGCCGAGGCCCGCCGCCCGAAGCGCAAGGTCGCCGTCATGGTCGGGTACTCCGGCACGGGCTACAAGGGCATGCAGATCAACAACGAGGAGAAGACGATCGAGGGCGACCTGTTCAAGGCCTTCGTCGCCGCCGGCGCCATCTCCAAGGCCAACGCCGACGACCACAAGAAGTCGAGCCTCGTACGCTGCGCGCGAACCGACAAGGGCGTGCACGCTGCGGGCAACGTCATCAGCTTGAAGCTCATCATCGAGGACGAGGACGTCGTCGAGAAGATCAACGCCGCGCTGCCCGAGCAGATCCGCGTCTGGGGCATCCAGCGCACCAACAACTCCTTCAGCTGCTACCAGACCTGCGACTCGAGGTGGTACGAGTACCTCATGCCGACGTACTGCCTGCTCCCGCCCCACCCCGACAGCTTCTTGTGGAAACAGCTCGTGGAGAAGGCCAAGGAGCACGGACACTACGACGAGTTCCAGGCCAAGCTGGCGGATGTCATCAAGTACTGGGAGGAGGTGGACGAGAAGGACATCAAGCCGATCCTCGCGAAGCTCGATCCCGAGACGAAGGCCAAGGTGCTCGAGAGGATACACGCGGACGAGAAGCCCGAGGGCGACGATGCTAAACCCGCTGAGAAGGCTGCTGAACCCGCCGCGCCCGAACCCGCCGCGGAGACCACAGACGCCGCGCCCGCCGAAGACAAGGCGCCCGCCGAAGTCCCCGAGGGCAGCCTCAAACCTAGAAACCGCGACCTGACCCCCGTCGACTTCGCCCTCCGCGACATCAAGGCCGCCTACATTAACGCCAAGCGCCGGTACCGCGTGACCCCCGAGCGGCTGAACCAGCTGCAGGCCGCGCTGAACGAGTACTGCGGCACCATCAACTTCCATAACTACACCGTCCAAAAGACCTTCAAGGACCCCTCGGCGAAGCGGCACATCAAGTCGTTCAAGGTCAACATGAGCCCGATCCAGATCCGCGACACCGAGTGGGTGTCGCTCAAGGTGCACGGCCAGAGCTTCATGATGCACCAGATCCGCAAGATGGTCGGCATGGCGTCGCTCGTCGTGCGCTGCGGCACGCCGCTCGAGCGCGTCCGCCAGAGCTACGGCCCGACGCGCATCGCCATCCCCAAGGCGCCCGGCCTGGGCCTGCTGCTGGAACGCCCCGTCTTCGACGCGTACAACCGCCGCGCGCAGGATAACTTTGGCAAGGAGACGATCGACTTTACAAAGTACGACGACAAGCTGCAGGCATTCAAGGACAAGCAGATTTACCAGCGCATCTTCGAGGTGGAGGAGCAGGAGAACGTGTAAGTTTTGCGCACCGAGTTGGGGCACATTTGTCGACGAGCTTTACTGATCGCGTGTTCAACAGTTTTCACACCTTCTTCCAGCAGGTGGACAACTTCAAGTCCGACTACTTCCTCTGGCTCACGGCCGCCGGCATTGACGCCGGCGCCATCATGACCGCCAAGGGAGAGGAGAAGCAGAAGACGCTGGAGGCACAGATGGGCGACGAGGATGAGGACCCCGAGAACGGCGAGGGCTAAACGGGCCTCTTTCTCGTTGCGGGTCGTTGTATACAGTAGATGGTGCATCACAACGACGAGGCTACACAGGCCGTAGACCAATTTCAAAAAGCATAAATAGTTCTTTTCCCCGTCCTCGTGGGTATCAGCTAGTCCCATCGCAATGTGAAAACCCCCATTGAAACCCCAAACGCCAATAAAATGCATCACCCCCGTAACTTCCGCTCTGCCTCCGCATTCACGAAGCACCGGCACCACCAGGCTGCGTCGGCGCCGCAGCTCCTCCGTCAGGCGCCGCAGCAGGCGGAGGCGCAGCGGCAGCAGCCGCATCCTGCCTCCCGATCGGCGCCCACTTGCCCCCGGCCGCGGCCGCGAGCCCGCTGTACCGCGTCTCCTGGATGGCGTTGAGGAGCTCCGCGCAGCGCACGACGTCGGCCTGCAGCTTGTCGGCCTGGATGCGCGCGTCGCTCTCGCCGGCGCCGAGCTTGCCGAAGAGCCAGAGCTCCTTGAGGCGGCGGGAGAGGGCGAGCAGGTCTTTGACTGAGGTGTGCTGTGGGGTTGGTGTCAGTAGATATTCTCCCTGTCTTCTTCTTTCGGAATCACATTTCGTCTAGCAGGTAAATTGAGATGTTTGGAGTGAATGGAAAGGCGATTAACGTACCAGGCCCTCAAACTCCATCTGCATCGACATGCCCGTCACCGCGACGGTCTGCGGCTCTGCGTTTTTGCGCTCGCCTTCGGCCTGGATTGTCGCGAGCATGGTGAGCATGCGGAAGCGCGATAGCACGTCTGCGATGAGACGGTTGTGTGTGTCGAGGAGGTTGGAGGAGTCTCGTGAGGTGTCCATGGCGGCGGTTGTGGTTGATGTTGGAGGATGAGTTCGGTGGTGAGTTGAGTGAGGAAGGAGCACTGAAGATGCGCGAGGTGTGGTGGGGCAGGATTGGTGGGGGCTCGGTGAGGGGCGAGTGGAGAGCTTGGGCCAAGCTGCTGACCGAGAGATCCCCTCGGTGAGGGCGGCGATGGTGAAGGAGTGACGGCAACTTCACTCCTAGGCTCACTGGTCTTGCATTAGATAATAATACGTAGAGTACGTTTTGAAATCCCGTGCTTTTGATCTTTTTTTTGTCCTCAATACACCTTTTTTGGCGGATTCCAAGTTCATACCTTGGTTCAGCTCACTTGGTTTTCATGGTAAAGTCGAAGTATGGTTAACTCGAAATCGCTTGAAATTTCAAGCAATCACAAGGTGCATACACAACTCTAAGTACGTATGGAAGGCGGGGTACTTAGGCTTCTTCTCAAATAGCCACTTAACTCTGAGCACAAGTGCTATCTCTGAGGTACTATTGCCGAACAGGCGGCTCGCTTCTTTGTCTTTTGGAAGGTCCGGGTTGTTAGGTTGAACCGACTCGAATCATCTCCAAACAACGACAAAGGTCAATCAAAATCAAATTGATGTACGCGTATAATACATCTACCGACTCTGATTGGTAACAGAGTCTTCAGTAGAACAGTCATCGCATCACAAGGACAAGACGTCTTTAGTCACAACGCTGAAGACTATTGCATTGTTCAGGCAAAACCCCCATGGCACTGTTACGCATAGGGCTCTGAAAGAAACCTACTCCCAGCGCGCCTGTGAGTACAAATACAATGAAAATTCCCATAGCTTCCAGATTCCATTACATCATCACTTCAAATATCTCCAACCTCAAGCCCTCAATCACCTCCAAAAAGACCCCAACAGCATCCCTAGACGCGGTGAGTCTCCATCCCCACAACATAGAAGCCTCTACCTGTATTATTGTGTATTGGAGTCACCAACACGCCAATTTTCATCATGGCCTACCGATTCGAAAGTGACAGCGACAGCGAGGGCTCGTACATCTCTAGCCGGTTCGCTGACTACGGCTTCACGGATGTAGCCAGATCTGCCCGAGGCAGGACCGCTGACTCCATGGCTTGGGACATCGAGAACCCTTTCTCCAACCTCCACATTACGGAGTCGAGAGTCAACGGGCCCACTGGACCTTATGTTCACGTTGACAATAATACGGGCGAGCAGGTTATCGTCCCCGATCTTGCCGTTTTTCAGGGAATGTTCGGTAGCGACTGGCAGCAATCCCCAAGGCACACCATCATTTTCAACACCATCGACACCTGCGAGTTCGTCATTGACCTCACCGACCGCGAAGAGCCCCCGGACGGACTCCCCACGCACCTCATGGCCCGCATCGAGAAGCCCCGCCGGAACAACCAGCTCCTGTGCTCGGCGGCGTTCCAGAAGCTGGCCCATCGAAAGTTGCCCTCGCTTGTGTCCAAGGTATGGGGCGCCGGGACTACGCGTACCCGAGACGGTCTCCAGCTTCACTACCTCCTCAGCCAGCATTACCCGGACGTTGTGCCCGCTGAGAAGTACTGGGACGAATTCAACCCGGTCGTAAAGAAAGCTTTCATGAAGGACATCATCGACGCAATGTCGGAGCTGCAGAAGATCAACTTTGGTGACCTCGACATGGAGGACTGGGTCATACTATCCGAGAATGGCCTACAGACACAAGAGATGGAAGACATCCCTGCGGTAGGCAATTCGCAAGTGGGTTGGTTCAGTGACATGGCCTCGTTCCTAACGAAGAGACTTTTACCAGGAAACGCTAGGTACGAGCTCGCAACCTCCAACGACGGCTCGATCCTCCTCGACGGCGATTTTAAGAAGGACAGCTCCATGCGCCACCAGGTCGAGTTCACCCCAGACAACCTCGCCCTCCTAACATATTGCAGCGCATTTTGCCACAACGACCTCGAACCTCGTAAC
This sequence comes from Colletotrichum sp. SAR11_59, assembly GCA_025328345.1. Lineage (NCBI taxonomy): Eukaryota > Fungi > Ascomycota > Sordariomycetes > Glomerellales > Glomerellaceae > Colletotrichum > Colletotrichum sp. SAR11_59. Next base: position 83,297 of record JAKMXC010000076.1, read on the forward strand.
ATTCTCATGCGACCACGGCAAGTTGATTTTGGCCCAGGCTATGAGCTTGTGGCCATAACCAACTTTGACTCGGCAGGTTTCTTTCCCTTCGCCTATGAGACGGCTATCAAGGACACCCTTCTTGGGCTGCAGAACCGGTGCGCGAGCTGGTACGAGCTGTACAAGGACATGACCCACCGGTTCCTGTGGGTGCATGAGAATCCCACTGGAAATGAGAGCAGTCAGGAGAAGCTAATCAGAGCCATTGTTCTTACTGATGCGGCAAGAAAGAATGCTCAGGGTTTCCACGTGGGCAATAGAGTGCAAGAGAAGTGGTTGGAGAGAGAAAGGTTTGTGAGGGGACTGAATGGACAGGATGGCTTTGTGAGACCGGAAAATGTTGACAAGGTGTTCAAGCCTGAAGATGATGCTCGGCTGGAGGAGGAGGCTATGGAGGAGCTTGGGTACATCTAACAGATAGGAGAACTGGTCATTTCATCATTGCCGGTAAGTTTCGTTGTTTGGCTCATCGCTCTATTCTCTTTATCTGCCGGATGGTTGACTGTCTAATGACTATTGTATCTGAGGTCTTTCAAGCTGAACGTTCATCTTGAAAGGGACAAAGCGGCGTCGAAGGTCTGCCTGAATGTAAGGGAACTGCCAAGGGGGTACAATAGTATAAAAGAAAACAAACACCCAGAAGAAACCAAACGCTCTGCGAAGGATCGAGTGCGGTCTATCTTTGCCCCTGCTGGTGTCTAGTCTGATAGAGACAGCTTGTTGAATCAGAATTTCCAACAATCCGGCCGCGAAGTTCAAGAGTAAGAAAACCATGTCTCCATAGACGTCTTCGACCGGAGCCGTATCCCTCGTCATCCAATTGGTGGCAACGTGGATCGTCCCCGATACCGTGAAGACAAAGAACGCCAGAAATGACTTCTCCGCTGTACTTTTGGGCCTGATGCCTAGTAGATTTCGAGCAAAGAAGCGCCCGTATGTCGATTGCGACGGGCTGCCGATGTTCTGCCAGAATACTCCCCAGAAGCTTCTGATGCTGTGGACTTTGAGAGGATTTCCCCAGAGGGATGGCCACTCGTCTGGCGCGTCTAGCTGCAGGATGCTGACGAATAATATCGCGACGACCGCGTTCGCGACGGTGAGAATGAAGTATGTCAGCCAGGCCCACTGGAGACAGTAGGTTGTTCGCAAGAGAGTTGCGCGGTCGAGGGCGAAATGGAAGTATCCTGGTGACACAAATTCCCCAGGGGCAGGTCGTAGGAGAAATAAGGTGCCGACTTCAATGACAAGATAGATGACCCAATGGATGCAGATTATGCCGAGCTTGCGGAAAGTGAAGTAAGCTCGCTGGCGTTGAGTAATGATGCGTTGGTGTGGGGACGGACGAAGCGGTAGCCGCCGAGGGTTGTTCCATGCCTTGACTGAATTGTAGATTCTCTCTGCTGGGAAATCTCCTGGCCTTGACGCGGTAACAGGCAGAGTCCATTGTTCAAGATAAAGGCCTGAAGTTGCATGGAAAACGTAAATGATTGACGTGAAAGCCCAAAACCAGTCAAGACCTGCCTTAAGCCTGCCAACCTGTAGGAAACAGATAATGGGTCCGGCGACGTTGAAAGGTAGCAGAAACCATCGTCGACGGCCAGGTCGCTGATGGACGGTGATGACGAAGGCTGGGAGGGAAGTCAAGAACCAGGCCACGGGGACTAGTCCGTGTAGAACGGCGGACAGCTCCGTGTTGCGGAGTAACTTAACAAAACCAATCTCCATAATCGCATGCGCTGAATGAGGGCGAGTTTCGCGCTGAAAGAGTGCGTTTGTAAGTCGACGAAGTCATCCGGACTTTAGATCACTTACATCCAGTCAGCCTTTTCGGAAACGGCCTCGTCGTCGACTTGGCTGAGGACACCGTCAGAACTAAAATTGAATCCTTCGCGGATGTGCCTTGAGTCGGCAGGAATTATAGCCCGACGTTGAATCCTTTGACTGCAGTTGATGAGCTGAGAGATGGTTCGCCCGGAACTTTTGCGGGCTCATGCAACGGCTCCATCGCGGCTGAGGCGACGATCGCCGATCGCTGGCAAGGATGTAAATGGCCAAGGCCAGGCACCGAATTTCCACTTTGACGACTGAGTATGTTGTGGGGCTGTCCCGGTCGAATGATGGGATGACTCTAGCCTTATCCTGGTGAAGGATGAACTTTTGGGGTTGCAGTATGCTTAGCTGCTGATTGTGGACCTGGTTCTTTTGGTTTATGGTTCACGCAGCCTGTTACTCTTTGGAGGGATTCAAGTCTTCCCTAGAAGTCTTCCCTAGTCAGGCTAGAAGGCTAGTATTCAATTCAACTTAGCTGACTCTGAGTAGACCATCACACGCTCGGTTGAATATCAGAATATTCACTATTTTGAAATAACAATTGATGGAAACAAACAACTTCGACCGCAGTGACCAAGATGTCGTCGAGGCATTCTCGAGGCGAAGGGTGTGTGAGCTATGAAGACTGACTGAAGTCGACTGTGTCCCATGATCTGCAAGCCGCGTGTTCTAGAACTCTTCTAAACTCAGCACATCGCGTCGCGAGATGAAACTCGATCGAGAAGGAAGGATTTCTTGGGTTCTACTGCACCATGTCAAGAACATTGAAGTCCATAATTCCATCCGCTTCTGAACATGGGTTGCCCAGACCCGAAGGAATCTCAGCACACTCCTTCTCGCTAAAGCCTCCCCCTACCAGCCTTAATTCAGGTACAAAACCCCCGCTATCTTTGCGTCAAACGTGCAGAACGGTTGCCTAAAGGACTTATTGCTCCCATACGTGGTCTTGGCCCGGCATATCGGATCAGAGATGACCAGTTTCGGGTGAAGTGAGGGACTGAATCTGGCCTCGTATTCTGGAAGGAGATAGGAGGCTTACAGCCAGGTAAGTCTCCAGTGGGTCAGGGCAACCTCGCCTCGTAGGACGGCTGTCCCATGATGCGGCCCGAGATCCTTGGCGCAAATTACCCCACAAACCTATCATACCTGGAGGCACATCAGATGATTGCGTAAGACAATGGGTGTTTCCCTTGAAATGAAACATGACGTTGAAGAGATGCGGCTGAACACGCACTCGCACCACTCAACTAAGTGCGCTGCTAAAGACCTATTTACACTGGTTGCCGGTTTTGAGTCTGCTAAGTACTATGAAGACGGGAAATGACAGCAGATCAGACGATACAAAGCGCTAAGTATGTTCACACTATTGTCCTTGATACATTTGTCCTGGTCTTTTAGTTGGTGTGGGGTGGGTCACATTCAAAGGCTTTACGTTAACAAGGACTTTTACGATAACAACTCGGGATAGGCTACATCTTCAGGACCCCTCATAACAGTAATTCCTTTCCATTGCCATCGGTGACATATAGATTGTGGGTATAGACGAAAGAATCTTGGCAGGTAGGCTGTGATCACACATTCGAGCTATCTGAGTGTCATCAGAAATATCGGGTTCTCGGCGTCGAACCTGGTCTTGTGTGCTTGGCGAAGGATAGGTGACAGCCTACACTAAGGTATTGAATCTACGGAGACATTGACACTGCCGAATTTGATGGCAGAGCATTCACGATGCCGGATGGCCTTGCTAGTTCCATGGCACGATTCAAGACACCGTTCATGGTGTTGAGTTATCTCACCAATAGTTTTGGGATTTGATTCCTCTTAGCTTGGCTTACGCGTATACTTGAGACTGAGCAGGCTGTAGGCAACACCTGACTGGCTTCGCCTCGTGAGAACTTCGTTCACGGTTGTGAGGCCCATAGAATCCGTCGCCGATCTTTGCCAGTGATTCTGCTTGCAACTTGTGAACCGGAGCTGTCCACGTTGACGACCCAACACGGGCACGTTGATCAAGTTTCTTTTGGCAGAGAAATTGTATATAAGAATCAGTTCGCACACTTCATGGAAACAATTCTTCTCTCCTCATCCGCATCAACACAAACGTTCCACACATACAGTTCTCACACTCAACTCTATAATCTCAAACACAACTTTTCACTCCAAGTCATCAATCTTCCTTGAACCATCAAAATGAAGGCCTCCGCTATCATTGTCCCCGTCGCTCTCATGGTCGCTCAGCCCGCTCAGGCTGACATCGGCCGTGGCATTGGTCTGGCAGCCGAGTTCTTTGGTAGCGGCATCGCCGAGCTCTTCACCACCATCTTTGGCAAGCGTGATGGCTTTGTCACAACTGTTCGTCCTCGCCAGGTTGAGGGTGTCCCTGAGTTCGAGTACCAGCGCTGCCGCGACGACATTTCTGGCCTGACCATCACTGCCACTGCACCGTCTGACACTGGTAAGACACTCGATCATCCATTACGTTGAGCTCATTGCTAATAATCACCACAGAGATCCAGTTCTCGGGCGTCCCTGCCACCTGCATGAACCTGGCCAACGTCCTCGTCGGCGACGGCACCGGGCCCTTCGCCCTCCCCTGCGGCTCTGACTGCCTCTCCTACAGCAACCTTACCCCTGAGCAGTACAATCAACTCGCTGATGCTCTCCGCGCTTACGCTTAAGTATGCACATGACATCTGAAGAGATGATAGGATTTCAGGAACTTTGCTAGCTGTTGGACACGGCCGCATTATCTAGAAATGTTTCTTTGTGTCGTATTTCTTGACTTCTTGCCGCAAGAACAGGCGGCAACTCAATTTACATCACTCATTCCGGGCGCCCTTGAAAAATGGTTTCAATTTTCTACGCCGTGATGTGCCTTCGTCGTTATCCAATTGCAAAGGGTGTGTAATCTACCTAGTCCTTTCATGCCATTTGATGAATGCATGTGCACTATCGCTATTTCATCCGCTGTGTGGGACCGGAGCATCGGCCGGACGATCGGAGGGTCAGGACAATAACTCCTTCCCGGCCGCACTAAGGCGAATGATCCCACCAGGTTTAGTGCTTACTTTTCGAGGATTCAAGGTCGGTCAACTAAATTCACGCGGTATACGTTGACATTCATCAACTTCCCATCTGCACCGATAGTTATTGCTTCTCTTGAACCATTGCTTCCCGGCCTTTTTTTGAGGAATATTTCCTTCCCCCGAGGCTTACATGAGGTATCCATCGGACCGCTGCTGGCCAGAAACAAAATGCCTGAATCGCGACCGGTATGAGTGGCGAATGGGCCCTCAATAATTACGCATCATGAACAGGTCGTCCACCGCCCGCAACCCATTGCCAGTCGCCGACGTGATAAGCCGCAGCTTTCTTGCAAACTATGTCGTCGCCGGAAGTAAGTCGATACTTCCTTACTCATCTACAAAGTCGATAACACCGCTCTACTAGATTGCGATGCGATCGCAAGAAGCCATGTTCCAGCTGCTCGTCACGAGGCCATTCGTGCGTCTACGCGGAGAACTCTGCGATGGTTTCGTCATCAACAGTTTCACCAAACGATGCAACACTACAAGATCGTCTTGCGCACCTTGAGCGCTTGGTGATGACCATCGGGCCTGAGAAGAGCTCTAGTCAATTGGCAGAATCGGCACAGGTAGCTGTCGGCACGCCCATAGACGACAGCTCTGAGACTGGAAGTCTCCGCACTGGCGTTGCAGATCATTCATACGTTAGTGGTGATCATTGGGCTGCCATTTTGGATAGTATTGCAGACCTCAGAGACCACTTCAATCGAGAGGAGCAGATCAGGCTTGCTAAAAGCTCGGAGCCTGCAACAGAACCAATTCAAGACGCTTGTGGTGACACGGCCTCGGGATCCTTCCCCCCGCGACGAGCGCTATTGCTCTATGGATGCAGGCCAGAAAGATGTAGAGAAGAGATTCTATCTGCTTTACCGCCCAAGTTTACTGTCGATCGTTATGTCTCCCGATACTTCAACCATCTAGACCTAGTAGCTTCATGTGAGGGTTCTCTTACTTCTTGGATAATCTGGTCGCTGATTCTCAGGTGGAAAGCTTCCGTCCATGGTCCCACGTTTCTTCGAGAGGTATGTAATCCGCATTCACTGTGGCATCTGCTCCTTGCTACGACTGACCAAGCGAACCAGTATGAAGCCTTCTGGGCCGATCCTTCCAATGCCAGCATCATGTGGATTGGGCTGCTACATAGCATGATTTGCCTAGCCCTGATAGCTTCAGACACCAACAGCCCGGTGCTTCCTCAGGAAACGACCCATTACGATCTAGATATTGAGATGTACAGGGAGAAGGTAGTCCAGTGTCTCATCATGGGCGAATACACCAACGGCGGTAGCCATACCTTGGAGACGTTCATGAACTACGTCTATATCGAATTTCGAATCCATGAAGATGCCGAAAAGGATGTTTGGTTCCTCTTGGGGATTGAGGTGAACCTGGCAAAGCGCATGGGATATCATCGCGATCCCAAGCACTTCTCTGGCATCACCCCACTTGAAGGAGAAATGAGGCGAAGGGTGTGGGCGACTGTTCTTCTCGGCGATAGTCTCATTTCAGGCCAGATGGGCATGCCCCGTATGATCACAAGCGACCAATTCGACACCGAAGAACCAAGAAATCTGAATGATTCAGATATTGAAGGGGACATCTCTGAGCTGCCTCCGCCTCGCCCGGAAACGGAGCACACCACTGCCTTGGGTATCATCGCAAGGAGGCGGATTCTCATAGCTCTGGGTGCCGTCTCAGATCTGACCTCGTCCCTCAAGCCGTCAGGATATGCCGAGTACATGAAGGTCGACAAGATTTTGAATGATGCAAGAGCAAGTATCCCACCGCCCCTGCAGCCCAAATCAATGACATCTAGCGTCACCGACTCGCCACAAACCATCATAACCCGCTTGTTCTTGAGCCACATCTATTACAAGGGACAAATCATGCTTCATAGAAGATTTCTATTCGCAGAATCCATCTCACATGGCCTTGACACATTCAACTATTCCAGAAAGACCTGCATCAACGCGGCGCTGGAGACGTTACGTATTCAGCAGGCCCTGGACGAAGAGACCCGCCCGGGAGGACAACTCCACATCATGCACTGGCGAGTTGGATCGCTTATGAATCATCACTTTCTGACAGCCACCATGGTTCTATGCTCGGTGGTTCACCGGCAAAGAATGGTTGGACAGGATGAGGAGATCATGGAAGCTCTTCGAAACTCTAGAGCAATCTGGATGCGAAAAGGCCAACACTCGAGGGAGGCCAAGAAGGCCGCCCAAGCAGTCGGCATTGTTCTGGCTAGGGCGGGAGGTCCCAGGTTTGACATGCAATTGATGTCTCGCAGCATGGAAGATATGCCAATGGAAACAACTGGTTCACACCAGAAGGCAAATGAGGAAGAGGCTGCAAGAGTTTGGGAAGACGACAAATGGCTCGAAGAAGCTCTTTGCCTTGATCCAGGTGAGATTGGTGGCGAGTGTGTTTTGCAATAGGCTGACCGGACGCGTGGCAGACATTTCAACCGCTGGAGCCCCCTATGATCAAATACTCCTGGGACAGTATGACACGTCTCTGCAATTAGATCTGGGCAGCTTTCGAGAGGGAGATAATGCGGCAGACTGGATACTACTGGATGATAGAAATCCCTAAGCATGCGTTGAAAAGTTGAATCAGAATATGCTCAAACTTAACTACTGAGATATAAACAATACTCACTGGATATTGACGAGACCTTGCTACATATCAATAGACCAGGATCATACTGTTCTATCTGTCCATGATTACTGTCTTCGACAGAACTGCTCGCGACGCAGAAATATCTCTGTGCTATTTAATCAAGCATGATGCTCAATCTGCTGACTTTTCTCCTCGACATCTAGTTTAGCTCGCGGAACATGCATATCCTCGCTCGAAGTGACCTCGTCACCAAAAGCCTCAGAGATCTCCTCTAGAGTCTTCTGCCGAGTTTCCTCGAAGAAGAAATAGGCTATGACTGTGAAGAATGCCGTACATCCCACAAATACATAGTAGTAGTTCTCGTGGATTGTGGAAAAGGCACTTGGACCAGCCTGCGTGACTCCTATGTTGACAATGAAATGACAAGCGCATGCAAGACCCATAACCTTGGCCCTCAGAGCTAGGGGCAATACTTCAGCACTATAGAGCCATGTAGCGCTGTTGATGAGACCATAGTAAGCCGTGACGAACATGTAGATGCCACGGATCGTGAAACCTTTTCCGACGCGATTATCCGTCTCCTGGAACTGCCGTTGCATGACAGCGGTGTAGATCAGGACAAGCACGATGCTGGCAAGGCCACCGATGATCATCTTGCGTCTTCCCCATCGATTCATGAAGAATACGAGGGCGATATAGTTGACAACAAATGCGACCGTGCCATACACGCCAGCCAGCGCGAGGATAGTCCTGGGTTCCATACCTAGTGACCTGTATACGATCGTCTGGTAATATTGAACCACGTTCCCTCCGGTTAAGCTTGTCATGACCTGTACCACTATAGTGACAAGACAACGGTGGCGATACAGTTGTAAAGCTTCCCCAAAGGAAGCAATCCCGCGTTCCATCTCAAACTCAATCTGAGCTTGCATCTGGTCAAGCTCGGCTGCAAATTCGTCAGGCGAGGTGTCGCTCCGCATCTTGGAGAGCGCCCTTCGAGCAGCCTCGATCTTGCCAGCACGAATGAGTTGCCGCGGAGAGTCGGGCATGAAGGTGAGAAGGCCAAGAAGCATTACAAACCCCCAAGGGATTTGTAGGGCGAGTGGGAGGCGCCACTGGATAGCGCCATCGGGAGCGTAGGAACCTGCGTATCCGACCCAGTTGGCCAGCAAAGCCCCGAATGATATGCCTGCTCCTGCGATACCTCCTATAAGTCCTCTCTGTTCCGGTCGGCTGATTTCGGACAGGTACATCGGAACGGCTCCGATTATTCCTCCAACTGCAATACCAGCAATAGCTCGTCCGGCCAGGAACATGCCCATATTAATTGCGGCTGTCTGTATGGTACTTCCGATAGTCACGATGACACACATCATCTGCATGAAATGGATCCGACCGATTTTGTCGCCAAGAAGACTCTGAGTAATGGCACCCAAGGTCTCCCCCATGATCTAAATCTGGCATTAGCACAGTGAAAAGTAATATGCATTTGAGGCTCACATAAAGCGCAACAACCGCCCCGGTCATGGCATCAGAAGGGTGGTTCATGTACTCTTTCCAACTACCATGGGCAATAGTTGTTGTGGCTATGCCAGTGTCAAATCCGAACAATGAAGTGCCCATTGTCGCAATCAAGGCGACTCCCGCAGTGTACCAGTCAATCATGATTTATATACGGAACTGAAGATAAGAAGTTGGATGCTATTTGAGGGGAAAATCAACACCTTGTCAGTTATGTTTTGTAAAACAAGCATGCACCACAGTTTGCGACTTAGGTACGATAAGGAGGCTCACCTATTTAGCTTTCAGTTACACCAGCTGTTTCACGCTGTTTCCCCTTCTTATCCCCTTAACCTTGTGCCCTAGGCCTAAGACCCCAGACTCTGTCCCCCGCATCTTGTCCCGCGTTCCAACTCCATGTGGTCAGATCATACGTCGCGATGCAGACATGCTGGGACGCAAACCCCACCCCATTTCCACACCATTTGTCCGCTGACTAATTTGCCGTTGCCAATCTCAACCTCTTAAGAAGCGTCAGCCTTCTTTGTACTAGTCATGATATTGTCATTCTAGCACCAGGTTACATAGTAGAGTACCACGGAGTAGATCTGATAGCAGCTACACCAGTCCCGCTTATTTATTCTACGCCGGACCCGCTTATGTAGTCTACGCCGGAATCTACTCCGCATAGTCAGCGATGTCCTCCCTATCTACTCCGGCCCCATAATGCTGTAGGCCCAGTGCCGTCTTAACCATGTCCTTGTGAGGCGATATCGTATTACCACCGCAAAGACGGCAGTGGGCGGGCCATAGACCAGACATCTGCTTCGTTGACATAACGACTACCGGGCCAAAGAGTGAAGTGGCGAGACATTTTGTTTCATAGCGCGTCTTGTGAATGACATGAAGTTATGAAATATAGCTGAACCTCCCTAAAATTTTCTGCAGTGAGAGTTGAAGATGGGAATGAAAAGAGAAAGCGAGGGTTATAAGTAACTTGTATTCCTCAATGTTATGTATCTAGTGTATCTAAAGAGACTTTTCAATCTCCTCAACAGCGTTGAAAATTTCCTCCCACTTGGCCCACTTGGCACTCAGCGTCTCCACCGATGATTCCGCCGAGAAGAGGAAGTCGAGTTCCGCCGATCTGGCCAAGACCACGGAGGCGGCTGGTGGCTTCCTTGATACCGGGAACACCGTGCTTGACAACGAACTCAGCCATGCAGCTGACGCGGTACTGGATCTTCTTCCGCTCGGCTACCTCGGAATCGCTCAGGTGAGCCTTGCTGGCCAGCGTGAAGAGTCTGACAAGGGTTTTGGGGAAGTAGCCAGCGGTTCCATCAACAGCACCAGCACCACCAAGGAAGACAAAAGGTGTAAGGATCTGAGCCAAGCCAGTGTAGAGATGGAACTGCTCATGGTTGACCTGAGGGTTCCATGTGACCTGGGTAATGAGAGAAACGTCGCCGTGGGAGAGCTTGGCGCCGACGATGTTGGGGTGTTGGGCGAGCCTGGACAAGCCGTCCGCCCTGATTCGAAGGCCATTGGCAACTCCAGGGAAGTTGTAGCTATTACAACCTTATCAGCCAAACGTTTGACAGTCAAAATAGTCGGGGTTAAATATTTACATGATAATAGGGATGGGGCTTTTATCGGCGACAGCAGTGTACCGGCTCACGAGACCGTCGTCAGTGGTGTCGGCAGCGTTGTATCCCGGCACAAGCGACTGGCCGTAAGCAGCGCCGGCCTTTTTGGCGTCATGAAGTTGCTCAACTGTCTCTTCGATGTTGTGTTCGCAGGTTCCAGCGATGACAAGGAAGTCGTTGAAGCCTTCAACGTTGAGACGCTCTCGAACTGCCCTTATGATCTCGATCCGTTCACGGCGGTGAACGTGAACACCCTCACCGGTACTCCCCAGTACAACAGTTCCCTTGATACCAGATTTGGCAAGGTAGACGGCGTGGGTACACTGAGTCTCAAGGTCAAGCTCGCCCCCGGATTTGAAGAACGTGGGGACAGGCGCGAGCACGCCGCGGGGAGGAGGGGTAGCTCGGTTGGACATGTTGGAAAGGATCTATTGGAAAACGAAGAAGGGCATAGAAAAGCAGGTTGTTGGGTTTTGCTTTGTTTTTTTGCTCGAGCGCGTTGTAGCAGATTGAGAAACGAAGTCTATGATAACAGATGCTAGTATTTTATATCACAATCGCTGATTGCTGATCTCGTGTGTTCTGAATATGAAAGTCGATGATCGCGGTAGATGCCGCTAAACGGAGTAGTCGGCAATCGGATGCAAGAACAAGACTTCGGCCGCAGATGCGATAAGGGGTAGGCGTAATTACTTTCGAAGAAAACTACGTTTTCATTAACCAATCCGAATAGTCATAAAGCGTGACAAAACAAACCTGTTCCTCATGCTAGTACTTTGGCTAGAACACGTATATTCTTGGTCCCCAATCACAGGGTTCCGTAAGACTACGCCGTCAAATTACTCTATGGATCCACTCCGCCAGAATACTCCGTCAGACTACTCCGTTACGTTACTCCATCAGGTTATCTCTGTGCTAGACTACTCCGTTAGACTATCCCGTGGTGGACACGCCAAGGCTGTCACGATAAGTGATCATTAAATGCCTGCGTCTCCTATGAAGGGAGGAAGATGCAACTTAAGCCATGATATCGAAAGACTAACTTTTCCAATATTTTGAGAATCGACTATGAGTACGCAGTTAAACCGTCAACTGGCCTCATTTGAGGCTAGGCGCGCTGCTGCACTTCCACTTCCTGGTGGTAGCGGCCCACACACGTCTTCGTTTCATTTCCGACAACCGCCGTTTGGCGAAAAGCCAAAGGCGAAGCGATGGGACCACCGCTTGAGCATTGAAGCTCTCACACAATTCACCTCCGAACTCAAGGTCGCGTCAAGGGCTGGCGGCCCGACTGGCAAAGCACCCAAGATTTCCCTTGGAACGGGCAGACCAGCCCCGCAGTACTTCCCTTTCATTTCAATTCAGATGCATGCTATGAACAACCCCCAAGACACGGGCTCGGACACCATCAACGCTGAGCCGACGATGGTTTGCACCAAAGGGGAGGCTGTATACAATCTGGACATCGCCATGAACTATGGGTACTCGGCTGGGCCACCTCAGTTGCTCCGATGGATCACCGAACACATCGAACTTGTGCACAACCCCCCTTACGCAGATTGGGAGTCCACTATCACATGCGGAACAACCTCTGCGATTGAACTGTCGTTAAGACTTCTCTGTAACAGAGGCGACTGGATTCTTGTGAAGCAATACTCGTACCCAGGATCAGTCACGACTGCCAAGTGCCAGGGTCTCCAGATATTGGGTATCAAAGTAGACGACCTTGGTCTCTGCCCTGACGATCTAGACGGGCAGCTTTGCAACTGGGATGTTCAACGTGGGAAGAAGCCGTTTGTGTTGTACACGATCCCTTCTGGTCAGAATCCAACTGGAACGACACAAAGCCTGGAGAGGCGCAAGGCTATCTACAACATTGCCGAGAAACATGACCTCTATATTCTCGAAGATGACCCCTATTTCTTTCTGCACCTGGGAGAGATTTCTGGTCAGAGGTGCGGCGTGGATCAAGGTCTGGAGGTCTGGCTGCGTCAACTACCCAAGTCATACCTTTCTCTCGACGTTTCCGGTCGCGTGATGCGTATGGATACCACCTCCAAGATGGTGCGCCCGGTCTTCGTCTCGGTTGGATCACAGCAAGCTCACAAGTTGCTCAGAAGTTTGTGAACCAAATGGAGTCCGGGCCTTTGGCACCTAGCGGAGCCTCGCAGGCTATGGCATATAAACTGCTAGATGAATTTTGGGGGCACAAAGGGTTGTTCAACTGGTTGCACAGATTGTCGGCCGAATATCGACACCGTCGAGATGTCCTTCATCGAGCTTGTCAACGCTATCTGCCTCTGGAGATTTCCCACTGGGCCACACCTGTCTCGGGAATGTTCCTCTGGATCGAGTTTACCTTGTCACAACATGCTGCGGCCGGGGACTATGACGCTGTTTTGATGGTGGAGGACAAAATCTACAATTCAGCCCTTTCAAATGGGGTTCTTGTCAGTAAGGGTAGCTGGTTTGCGACTGATCTAGATCTAGACAAGGTTTGCTTCAGGCTAAGCTTTGCGAATGCTTCGGACGAGGAGTTTGATGTTGCTGTAAAGTGTTTTGCCTCTGCTGCCAAGGAGGAATTGCAGCCCAGGTAATCTTTGATAGATTGCGAATTAATAGAACCCCGGGTCAACTCTGCCTGCTACTATTACGTCAAATACGATTGAAGGGTTCATTCACTGAGCGTATTCGACCTAAAGTCTGGTGAAAGCAACTCTAAACTAGCTTCGAAGACACCGTACTCCATCTTTCGAATGGAGATGTACACAAACACCTCGAGTGCTGTTGAGCAATAGTTTGAGCTTAACAACGAGACATGATTTAGTTTGACTCGCAGAATTCTACACTTGGTTTGGGTACGCTTCGTCTCCAACCAAAGACGGATGTTCAGCAAGAGTGTTCCAGAAATCCAACTCAAAGTCCTGGTAACCGCTATGCCGCCATGGGCTCCAAGGCTCGTGAAATTCTTCCATTACATTCTGGGGTTCACGTTCCCGAGACGAGGCCTCGCAGCTTTGGTATCGTCTTTCTTGCTGTTGCTGTTCGCCCCTTCCGGGGAGTAAGCTCTGAAGAACACTAGTTATCGTTTGAGTAGCACTGGCTAGAAGTGCGTAGTTGGCGTCCTCCGGCGAGACAAGTGTCCCCGACTCACCTTCGGCAACAAGAATTGCAAGATTCTGAAAGATGTTGAATTGAACAGACACATGTTGCTCGGCTAGAAACGAGGGCTGTAGCAAAGACAAACAAATAGTCCCAGCTGATGCTAGCCCGAAGTAGGAGACCTCAAGTATTTGTAAGCCAGGAAGTCATCATGGCACAAATTTGAGTGCTTACCTTCCACACCAGTGACGTGCTGCCATGGGCCACTTTGTCTTTGAGCATCACCGCTTCGATGACGAGATCAAACATCTCAAAAGCGATAGCGAATAAGTCGTTATCAGTTTCAAGAATATTCCGCATAAGTGCAAGCCTGACAAGGAACAGCATATGGAGGTAGTTGAGCTTAACATCGAGAAGTAGAGCTGTTTCGAGTGGTGTGCGATCGCACAACTTGAGTTTTCCCTCAAGGCGAAAGTGTGGCGGAAGCAAAGCCCAGCGAGACTCGATTTCGTTTAAAATGAGCCTTCGACCTGGATGTTCATCAATGCCCTGACTGACGCGAGAGTAAGTTGAAACATACCTTAGTTTCTGTAAGCGATGTTCACCGGGACTCTCAGAGAAAGGATGGAGGATTCTTCCTTGATTGCTGCACACGCTGCTGACCACTGAGCCTCAGCTTGGAAATCTAAAGGTGCAGTTGCACCCCACAGAGATAATTGAGCCTCGTTTTCCATTTCGCCAGAGACGTTCAATTGAGCAACATGAAATCGGCAGAACTTGGGGTGAATGCGTGGTGGTCTTCCCAAGAATATTGAGAGGTTCATATCAGCAGTATATGAGTAAGCATATGCGCTCTTTCGCAGACTCGTTACGAAACCAGGTAGTGAGTTGGTGCTATCCATCTCTTCGTGATAGCCGAGCGCTAAGAGGCAGCTGATAAGGTCACCTAGCCTTCGCCAGGTTACGAGGCCTAATGCATACGTCAGATGGCCTGCGCAATGAGCAGGTGGGGATAACTTACTCTGATCACCATCAATGAGTGAATGGATGATGTAGTTCTCGTACTGTAATACTAGATGAAGGTCGTTTAAACAGTCGAGTGCAAGGCATATATCAACGCAAGAGTCTGCAAAATGCATGAACAATGTCTGAACCCTGCAACGCTCGTTTTGAGTATCAAAGGGGGGCATCGCCCAAGACCGGCATGCCGAAAGGGCGCGGCTAACAGAGATGCAGAACAAGGCCAACGTTTCCCACCTAGCAGCATCCCCATTGAACTGACTGCAAAAGGTTTCTGGTGTGGTCGAAGTGACGACTTCCAAAGGTCGACAAGAGAACTTGAAGAGACTTGAGGAAATTTCGGCAGCATCAAATCTGTCGGGTGAAAGCGATAGTAAATCCCCGGCGGTCAAGGTGCATTGCTCGGTGAAAGAGGCAGCCAGTGCAAGGTTTGCTCCGGTGTCAAGCCATGTCTTGACGAGTTTAAAACAGGAATGGAGGTGTGGAAATCGGTAGAGTTGGTCGATCAGATCCGCACCTCGAGCTACTTGCGCTTCGTTGATCTGCCGTCCCGGTCTGTCGATCCGCTGTCTACCGACGACGTTGCGTAGGCCCCCTTGCTCTAGCGAAAGGTGTCCAAAGACAGTTGTATGGCTAGAGTGTCCCAAGTATCCTGGGTCTGGATATGTATGGGGCCTTACTAGGATACAAGAAGTATTGCCTATTGGCTGTAGTGCGTTCCTGGGAACATGAGGATCATGACTGATGTAATTTGAGTCAACTGACGGTGCGATGGCATGTCGTAGAAATGCTATACTAACTCCGGATCAGGTTGTGGTAATACAGGCTCTACATAGCTACACTCGCCTCGTTTCTTCTTGAACGGTCTTGTGCGGTATGTGCAACTATCGGCGCGATCTCTCTCGGTGCATCGAGCGCAGACGGGCTGTCCGTGGTCGCATGCCATTTTGGAAGAGCGACAAGGGTCACAAGCCGGCAGTTTACGCCGCTTGACTGACCCGGTGGGACTTGCTGAAATGACACTGGCCATCTCGTCACGGAGGCACTCGAGAAATTGGTATTGTGGGGGATTATGAAATGTCGTCACAGAATAGAGAGAGGAATCCAAAATGGCTCCGGGCAAATGGTGAATAGCTTAGCCCTGGGAATGGAAGAGTGGAGGCAACATGGGGTAATCGGAGTAGTCGGCTATTCGGCATAGCCTATCTACTCCGTATGCTTAACTTGATTCAGTACTAATTAGGTGAACACCATCCCATCGAACACTGTTTGCAATGCAGGCAGGTTTCTAATGCATATGAAAACTCCGCGTAGCACACTACCCTCATCTAGTGGGTATGGGACTAGGTCCAGGTAGTTAGATCCAAGATAACTAATGAGTTCGAAGTATGTGTCTCCTCTAGCAGTAAGCACTTCCAACTCGACTAACAACCTCTTCCCCACAGCCGGCTCAACCAACCTGTAAGGCTGTGGTAAAAACAATGAGGTCAAAAATCCCGGGAGTGCCATGCTGACAATTCCAATGCCGGGATCCCGATCCTGGCGCCAGGCCAGGAAATGATGCGCCAGAGCGTGGCGCCCTCTGCCGAAAACTAAGCTTTCTTCGGAGGGATTCAGTGGCACCCGGTCCCGAACTGGTAGTGCTGGTGCCGTAAGCCTCGTCTCAACGCGGCATCGACTTTCGAAAATACGGGGGTTTTAGACTGCTGGCCAACTGCGCGCGCTGGTGCCTGGGCTGACGCCCAACGGGATTTAGTCTGGATCGCCGCCCGTTGACTCGTATTAGCACACCGACGGTTCGTAAGATTGAGGGAGGCACTAATACACTAGGTTTCGTCCAAGCCTTCGATGTCGCGTCACGGTCCCTCAAGGTCATGCTTCGTCCGATGTTAAAAGGCCTTGGCTTCGCAACTTAAGTTCAATACTTTGGACGGCTGGTATGCGCATTTACAGACAACAACATCCATCATGGCCAACTTCAACTTCGTTACGTTGCTTGCAGGACTTTGCGCCTCAGCTGCGATTCAGGATGCGGTCAAAAGAGAGGTCTCCTCCGATGGGTGCAAAAAGGAACTACCGAGTAATCGATCAGCTGGGCACGAGTACCTGATACCCTACAAGGACGATCAAGGCCATGATCGAGACTATTTGCTGTTCATCCCGCCAAAATACTCCAAAACGAGTCCCAACCCGATAATCTTTTCATACCATGGAGGAACCAAGACTCCCGAAGAGCAAAGGGATTTGGATCTTCTAGAAACGCCTTATTTCAATAAGGACCATATTGTTGTGTATCTTCGGGGTTATGAGGTAAGAGCCTTTGCGCACAATATCGCGGACAACGATGATTGACTAAACTAGGGACGATGGGAGGGCGTGCCCAATATTACACCGCGAAATGACGTCCTCTATACCAACACGGTGCTCGACGATCTTGAGTCGGCATACTGCATCGATAAATCTCGCGTATTCATGACCGGAAAGTCTAACGGAGGTGGCTTCACCAACTTCGCCGCATGCAACAAACAACTTTCGACGCGCTTTGCTGCTTTCGCGCCTGTGTCTGGGTCATACTACATCGAAAATGTGACGGACTGCGACCCAAATACCGTGAAGATTCCCTGCGACGCCGGCAGGACGAACATTCCAATGATCGAGTTCCACGGCGGCATCGACGGCACTATTCCGTACAACGGCAGCGATAGTCGACGAGGAGCGTGCTTGCCAGACGACTTCCACTGGGTCACGGAGTGGGCGGTCCGTGACGGTCTTGGAGAGAAGCCGACTGAGTGCAACATCACCTCCAGGGCACAGAGATATCAATGGGGTTCAGGAGATAAGAAGGGATTGGTCACTCATGTGTTTGAGAAAGATGTCGACCACAGCTGGCCTTACACCGGAGCCAATGACGACAACAAGGCCCACGGAGATGGTCCGGCGTCGTACAACGCCTCGTCGTACATCATGAACTTCTTCTCCAAGCACCCTCTAAGTTAAGTCTATGACGGAGGTAGATTTAATTTCATAAGTATATACTTTGAATAGACATTTTATGATGATGTAACTACCACAATATTCATGACATGCATTCGCAAGTGAGCATCAGCTTCCACCATCACCACCCCCGCCTCCACCTCCACCGTCACCGCCACACCCGCCGTCTCCTCCTCCACTTCCTCCATCTCCTCCGCCTCCTCCATCACCGCTGCCACCGAAGTCCCAAGTACCCCCGTCAAATGGTATGTCAAGCCCCTCAAACACATAGTACCTTCCTCTAGTTCCTACTCTTCTCTCTTTCACAGGATTCATTCCACCTAGAGTCCATTGGACTTTAGCTCTGGCAGGGTGTCCCGGTGGAACAATAGCCGCGTCTGGGAAATACCCTTCCATGTCACCTTGGTGCAAAGAGTATTTCTTGTCATACCAGATGCCGTTCCTCTTCTTCCACTCTTGATCAGTCTCTCGCAAAGTCCGCTTAGCTGCCTCGGCCGAAGCCATCGGCTCATAGTCTATCAGTCTCCCTGCCGTAGTGAAACTCCAAACCCAGTAGCTGGCTGGGTAGAGGCGATGCGTATGCCAGAGAAAATCCACCATGAGGTTGGGAGGCACGAACTCACGGTTCCTCGGCTCCGACATGATAGCCCCACGTACTGGGAGCGCATCCACATCGAGCTTCCATATATCCTTATAAGGTGCCTTTTTCATCGTCGAAGGTATTCCATGGAGCTTGATGAATCGTTCGTAATCCCCCAAGGATGCCACCAGGTGTTGTCGCGAGGCGAAATCCGGATCCGAGCTGCGTGCCTTGGGTAGAGCCTTCCAAAAGGCGACTTGACGGTTGAAAACCTCTGCAAGATCCTCCACACCTTGCCATGGCGTCAATTCACACTGATGTTCGGATAGACTATGCTGCGAGGATTTGATACAAGGCGTCTTGCATTCTCGTCTCCTCAGGGACGTGTAGTCCCCCACTAAACACGGTTTTATAAGCGGAATCCGGCAGAGTCTTCCGTAGAAACACAACTGTTTTTTGGAGAATGTCATCCGTATTAGGACTTTCCGTTGGTGTATCTTTCTTGGAAAATAGGCACGATAGCCGGGACTTCCGCTTGCTCTCCCAAGGCGGTGATGGCCACAGCTGAAATGGAAGCCGTGGGCATGCTGGCTTCCTGTGCCAACGATCCCATTCTTTCTGGCTTTTACTATCCGACCATTTGCCAGACTCATAAAGTCGCACCATTTTCGTGACTGGAAATTGGTGGTGGTTCAGGCCGTAGGATATGTGATCGTTGTCCCAGAGATGCCGGTGGAAATGGTACGGAGATAGCAGGTGACAGTACCAGATCATTGCGACGTCCCTAGACTCCTGGTTAGTCTATTTCATCGGCCCATCAAGTGTGTCTGGGTCACTCTGGGAGAAACGGACTATGGCGGTGGGCAGCCGTAGGCTGAAACCCCCTTTAGGTGCAGGAATCGTATGTAATTGATGTAACGCCATTCTGAGTAGACCAGAGCTTCTTGCAAAATCTGGCCCTTACCATCTGTCTGGAAGTGGGGGATAAGTTTCAGAAATATCTCAATGAGTTCGAAGTGTTTCTATGTTCAATTAGCATTTAGTACCCTGTGAGCACGGCAATGCCCCTCTATCAGTGATCACTCACCAGGGACACGGTCTCGAGCGGATTTTTGGCCTTATCCTTTGGCCAAGGATCTTCAAAAACAGTGATCGGGGTCATCTTCAAGTAGGAGAAGCAGATAGATTTGCAGAAGGTCAGATCTGAGGTCATCTCGGGGGCGTCTACACACGTTCTCTTTAATGCTGGACGGATACGAGCCTTTGAGTCAATGAATGACCGCCAAGTCGTTAAACAGCGGCGGACATTCCGCGCTGGTGTGCCTAGCGGATGTCGCACGTTAATCCCGCATTCAGCTGATCGCTTGCACCACAACTCACACGGAAGAATGGGTTTAGCGTATCAAACCCCGGTCACTAGCGCCCGATTGAGGCTGTTCAGTGTCATTCATGTCACTGATTGAGCTTGGTGTGCTTCTGTAAACACAGCACAAGGCAGATTCGCTCGCCCTGTTCTTCGTTTCCATTGTCCGATTTCTAAGAACACCACCGGGCAGGGTTTTGTCTCTCCAAGTTTCGGTGTCCATGGCAATTGGGTACAGCTTCATGATCACGAACGCATCGGAGATTACAAGCAGGCACTGAGTGACTTGATTTTCATGGCCATTTGTCCGCAAAGCCTAAAGTACTTGACAGCTCGAAAATTAACATTGTCCTACCAAGACTCCGCCCTTTAGGGTGCCTAACATTCTTGCTGGCCATCCGACGCACCCACCCGCAGAGCTTCGTAGGGAATGATGTTACACCCACCAGCCCATTCTCTGTTTTGGGAATCATATCAACAGAAAGGGTTTCTCCAGGCCCAAAAGGCGTCGCGCCCAAATTTTTGATGTCCCCTAGAATGCTACGGAGATAGTTCCACATCGTGCTAGGAACTATTGCAAGAACATGATTGTCTCCTTCAACAAGATAAGTCGAGATATCGGCGACAGGATTAGTCGGGTCGAGAGGATGCACGCGAACACCATTGACTTCCAAAGTGATCGAGTTCAGAGCCGGAGAGAACTGAATGTAGGCACCGACCGGTGCATTCGTTTCAGCGGATAGGTTGGGTGGCCAGGTGAAGTTGGCGAAGTAATAGCCAACACCAGACGTGTTGGTGGCTGCTGGAATCTCCGTCCAAGATACGAGACCGTCTAAATGGTGCGTGGTGTTCCGCTTAACTGCTGCCACTGCTGCATCGTACATGTCTTCGGGGGCTTCCCAATGCTCCAGGACCAGGTCCCAAGAAGTAAGTTCGAATGACGACGCCGCATTTGTTGAATAGCAGAAGTTGCCGCCCGTTGATAACGTAAGAGTTGTGGGATCTGCGGACGCAGCAGCATGGACGACGATCCCCTGGTCATCTGCGCGATAGCCCAGAACATTGCCAGAGAGCTTCGTAAAGTGAAACTCAGGTGTCACAACGTCTTCAAGGCAAGAACTAGCGAAGCCGATGATCTTGGTCTGGTTTCCAGCCAGAGTGAGAGGGATAGTCGTCGCCGAGCCTTCCGTCGTGTAGTACAACACCGGCTCTCTAGCTCCCGTCCAGGCATCAAAGAAGTAAGGAATTCCTCGAGTTTTCACAAAGAGCTCTCCATTTGAGTACTCAGCGTGGCTGAAGACATATGCATAGCTGATGTTACTGGAGGAGTCCTGGCGCCAGGTGGTATGCCATGTTCCGTTCGTCTTGACGCCAACTCTTGGTTTGAGACCGAGTCCTTCCAACTTCTCAGCGATTTCGCCCTCTGCAACCTGGTAGACGGAGCTAATATTAAGAAGCTTCTGCAAGCTGGTGTCGAAAGAAAAGCTGACATCCGATGCTTTATTCTCGGTCGGATACTCGCTGGGGGAGCCGCCAGCAATTATAATGGGCAGCCCAGCTTCCGCAAACTCAGTGAGCTTGACGAGACCCGATGAGGTGAGATTCTGTGATCCAAGCACTACAAGCGCTTGGTATCTTGCATCCTGGGGCGCGAGCAAGTTATCCCCTACGTATGCCTGTGGGAGGGCAAAGTTATCAGGAGACAAGTAGTTGTAGGACCACCCTGGATATAGTTAGTAATCGCAACATGACTCCTACGACATGTTCCAGCATACCTTTGAAGATCAGATCATCAGATGTATAAAGTGTACCCATATTAGGATCTGTTGCTGTCTGTTTGTTGTAAAACGCAACGTCGGTTCTTGGGACGCCTGTCTGCTGGATGTGCTGAACCCTGCCCATGTGGTCCAGCCCAGCTTGAAGACCGTGGTCCCAGTCGGGGCGTTTGGGAGAATACAAATCGGAAACATAGTATCTGAATGCCGTGTACCCAGGCCAAGTTGTTTGAGGGTAGTTGCCCGAGTATGATTGCCCATGAATGACGAACTGGTTGACCCCTCCCGCGACAGCGCGGTTCATGGCGAACAGCAGGTCTGGGATGGTGAAGCGGTATGCACTTCCAAACACCGCACCAAGCTCGTTGGAGATGACGGTCTTCCTTGCCAGATTGGCTGGTCCCGAGAATTGCCTGTACCCATCGAGGTTATCGTGGAATTGCAAGCTTTCGCACTCAGAGGCGTCGACAAATGGGATGGATGCCTCCATATCCATAGGTAGGTTGTATGAAACCTGCGAAGATAGGCTTAGACCAAGAGAGTGTGTCCAATTCGCAAGTGTGGTCACGTACTCCTGGTAGCCATCGGCGAGAGCAGCACGGTAGTCGTTGATGTAGCCCTGGCCTTTGTCATAATAATCTAGAAAACATCGTGTATGGCCGGGGGCATCATTCTGGAGGTTAATATTGTTGTTGTTGAATATGATGAGAGGGAGGTAGGGGCGCAAGTCGTAGCCAAAGAGCTTCTCAAATCTCTCGGGAAGGGTCCTTGTCCACGATGTGTTAGAGAGAATTTCCATACTATCCTCCCAGCCTGAATCGCATTTCAGTTAGACATCATAATGAGAGGTTATTATGTGTGACTTGCCGTAGTTTCCAACCTCCGTGAGAAGCTCTTTGACGTTGTCGACGAAAATATACTGCTCCCAAAAGTCGCGGACAACCTCGGCGCCTTTGCTGCTGAAGTGATCAACAACGTAGGACCCGTTGTCCCAGATCGTCTCGGTCCTGTTGGATGCAAAAGCGAGGTTCTTGTGTCCAGACAAAGTCTCATAGAAGAAAGATAGTTCGTAGTCGGACGCGTTGGATGAGCTGTTGGATAGGTTGATTGAGAGTTCGCCGGTAGGTGAGATCGTGGAACTGATGTCGTTCAATGAACCGTTTCGCAGGACTAGCTCTTCCCACCAAATCTCTGCCGTTCCGATGATTGATGTTGTGTTGATTGTCACGTTTGTTCTAGACGTGACAATTGCCGATACAGCGGACACGAGCTGTCCAGTTCCCCACCCCGGTATGGTGCCGTTGAATTGTCCATCGGCGGTAACGGCCTGAGTCTCGGCGAACTTTGAATGCTGAGTGAGTTTCCACAACCTCCTGTTGATAAGTCAACTCACCAAATCCCATTGAAGTCCTTCATTGCTAGGGTCAGCTGGTACGCCCTGGCCGGTTTGGACCAATCGCAAAGTCCATCGACAGACCAGATTCTTTGTGGGCCTCGAGGCCTGCAATAAGAGTCTTGATGAAGTCTGGGGTTCCGAAACCAGACGTCGACCAGTTGGCCCCCACAGGTGGCGGTCCAAGCTGACCGCCGTAGTTGTAGAAGGGCAAGAACTCGACGCCTCCCGCCCGATTTTGCCAGCGGACTGGATGTCTGACTTGACTTTTTCGGGATCAACGGTGCCATCGGGAAGCCAATATCTGAACCTGGGTCGTTGGACAGCAGGAGGATCAAAGAAGTCATTACTGCGATCCTGTCCGGCGGCTTGGCAGGTGCCTAGCAGCACAAGACCAGCGAAAACCTGAACACATGAGACTGCTTTCATTCTGCAGGATGATCGTAGGAATGTTTACTGTATTTGCATGTTCCTTGACTGAGGTGAATGGCAATAGCCAGATCTATATAACAATTTCTTGTCAAGATGATTCATATACTTGTGATGGACCTCTTCTCATCGACAGTTGTTGCTTTTCTTTTGCTTCGCATTTTCGGCTCAAATACGGGCGAACTTGACATCATTATGGAGAGCGGTGTCACCTCAAGTTCAAAGACCAAATGGCGGGGAACAGGAATTGCACATCTTCTGCGAATACACGTATATCGTATTATTTTCTACATCATCAAAGTGCCACCCAACTCTAAACGAGGGCACAGCCAATGGAGCATGATTGGTATCTCCCATGACTGGGAGATGCTCCGATCTTCAGCAGCACCTCGTCCATGAATGTACCCTTGTTCAGCTATGTATGCCCATTCAATTGCTCGTGTGACCCTCCTTCAGGTAGACTGCCGCCATCACCACCGCAAGACTAACGCGATATCGACATTTCCCCACGATATTCGATGCGGGGAAACGCAACATCATGGAATTCCCCGAGAGCTACCATGGCAGTCCCTCGGCATCCACTTCCCCGAGACCAGTCGTTGCTACTCGTCAATATACTCGGGTCACCACCTCGCTTTATATTTTCCTCAACGAGAATTTGCAGAAGGTTTTCCCGGCATGGCTGTCCGGAGATACAATCAAATGTAGCCGAGCTGTTCATCTGACATTACAGGGTATACATCCAATTACCAAAGACGCATGGATGTGTCCGCTCCAGGCTAGCTGCCAGATTTTCAATGCACGATCCCGACCCCAAACCGGCGGTAAAAGTCTGTCACGAAGTCGGGATCCGCCTTTGCAGGACTGAGTACCACCTGAGCTCCTTTGCCTTCCAATTGCTCTTTCATCTCCTGATTCATATCATCTTGAACGACTTCAACGACAATTTCTTGTAAGTTTGGCAGTCTCTCCCCCCTCCCTTCCTCAAAGCCGTCGAACAAGGCTGCCAGGCATTTCTTCAGCTGGTCAGAGGAATCTCTGCTACGATCTCCCACCGGTTCGGTCTGAAAATGGAACTTCTCAAGGGATGGCGGCAGTAAATCGAGGGCTCGCGGCGCCGCCATCTCGTCCAATGGGCAAACGTCAGCGGCATCTGCGATTTCATACTCCTCGTTGGCCTTGTCGAATTCTGGTCCCATCAAGATGAGACCGTCAATGTGTAGTGACTTGAGTTGTTTAAAGCCATTCATATCGACAAGTGTTCGGCCGGCGGTGCCATAATGAACCATCATCCACATGGAGAGCTCCTCCAAGGTCTCACCAGCGCATTCCATGATGGCGTTCATCATTGCGCCAGCATCAAGATTGTGGCCACACCCGTGCCACTTTGTCTCGTACGCGAAGTGCAGGCGCTTCAAGTTCGGCAGACGTAAAAGCAATTCGCGCATCTCTTCTGGCCCGAAGGTGCACCCTACGAGGTCCAGTCTCTCAAGGCGTGGACTGTACTCTGGGTATTCGGGATCGAATGGCATTCCAGTGTATCCGTCATCAAGTGCGATACAGCCACCAATGTAGGCCTGACGAACGGACTTGATAGCCAGGAAAGGGGTGTTGACCGTCATCTCGTTCCTGCATTCATACCCAGTTCCCGTAAACGGTCTGTAAACTTCCAACTTGGATAGACCAGCTTCTGAAATCGTCGGATCGTTCGCACGCCGCACAAGGGCATCCAAGACCGGCCAAATGATCTTCCTATCAGAACGTGGTGTCTCTTCTCCATAGCGAAGGTGTCCTGAATTTCTGCCGGGGATGTGGTCCCAAGTTTGTGGCAGCGCAAGCTCACGCACGTTGGTGAGAAGCGTCAACAACAACACCTCGGCATGTCCGGACGTATCGTCGAGCATCCCCGAAAGCCAAGCCTCGGAATCTACACCAGCTTCCGCAAGATACGGCGAGTCATTCAAAAGATTCCGGACTCTGTCGATGATATCTTCATCTTTGATGCGCGGGAAAGTCGGATGGAGCGCCGGGTGTTCATCAACCAGGTCATCAGGGGCATCCGTCATCCCCACATTACCCTTCAGGTCTGCCGTTTCGATATATCGAGGAATCACTGGGTTGCGAACGATTTCCGTGATGAGTTCGGTAGCACCCTGAAGTTCAATGCCAGTCTCCTGGGTGACAGGGTCCCAATGCCCCTTCCAGGTGTGCCTCGGCCTCCTATCAACTGGTGAGCAGCGGCTACTAAATATAACTGAAACCTTGACATACCCCCTTTGCGATAACACAGTGTATTTTGAGTAAGAGAAGTGTTTGTATCTCTTCCGAAGGCGATTGTGCTCGCCTAGATATATCTTGCTTGCATTATGCAAGGAGGTGCATGTGACTGCGACATTCTCGATGGACTCGGGGATGGTCTCTTTGATGATGCGTTGAAGTAGCTCGAGTGGGAGTCCTAGCAACGCCATATTGTCTTGGTAGCAGAGTGAAATTCAATAAGCTGACATTTATGTTCCGATATGATTGTTCTAGCCAAGTTCAAATGGACATTGAAGATGTTTTGTAGTTGAGAGTGAAAGTCAATGCGGCGGTGACGTCCTGGGCTGCCCCGCATTCCTTCGAGGCAGCAGCTGCGATTTAGCTCAATCCTTCAGCCACTGATCTCCACCAAGTACTCTCCATGTGAAGGCAGCGCTAGGCAGGCGCTGTGTGTAGATCGTCCGATATCAACCAGTCACCATAGGAGTGCTATTTCGGATGAGCCTCCTACCAATGGTAAGGTTCTGTCACATTACCTACCTTCAAGTTCCCAATAGGATCAGAGCGTCTGCCTAATTGATCGGTTGAAAATACGACTCGTAGACGCATGGTATTCCTAGCGCATCATCTCTTGCTGTGCGCAAGTTGGGATACCAACTGTAAAAGCTGGATGAAAATTGAATCTTGTCGTTGCAAAGAAGCGAACCGATACTTTCCTCCAATCCTCTTCGTCCGTAACTCCCATTTCGTACTGGAGGACCTTATCATTGGTGATAACTACGCAAATTGAAATGGTCTGACTTCGATATCTCAAGGAACTTATTCTCGGAGACCTGAAAAGCCTGTTCGGTGATCATGGGAAAGCACACACGCACTTGCACTGGTTGCACGACATGAAGCACGTGGCGTTAGTGATCACTTGCTTGCCACCCCCACGAAAAGTTCCAGCAGCATTGTTCACATTGTGGCCACTTGATCTAGCAAACAAATGGCAAAACCAACGCGGGGCAAGAACCCTTTTCGAGACGCTCGCGCGGGCCCGTGAAACAATTTAATTATCGTTAATGATGTTTGCTGAAAGCAAACATTCGCTTGATGATTATCTTCATCTACATTTCTAATTGCGACAGCTGTTGAATAGGGGACGCGGAAGGGGGGAGGGATTTCAGGGACTCGGTACGTTGTCTAAATCTCATCAAGCGACGGTGTCGGAGAATCGGAAGGTATTGCGGTCTGGCCAGGCGTTGTCGCCGAAGTCGACGCGATGTTCCATGAAAGCACTCGTCATAAGTGAAAGCCTTATGCGGCAGCCAGCTCGGCCCGTTAGTCACGCCTTACATCTGTGGTGTGTTGGAAACCGTGATTGTAATCCTCACCTCTGAAAAGAATAACTGTGAAACCTAAGTTCATTCATTGAGCTGCAGTGACGGCTGTGTATGTGCAACCCAACCTCGAGCCGGAACGGAGCGAACTTCGGTGATATTGGATGATCATCTTCACCCCTTGCCTGTTATTTGGTTCCAGTGCAGGGTGTGAGAGTGCAAACATTCTAGCAGAAAGTCGTATGGTCAATCTGTCGGCTGGGCTGACGAGAACCATAAATACTGCTGCTCATTCTGATCAATTTCTCGGAATCCCTCTTACCACGAAGCAATACCGACCAGTCACAGTCAGGAGACTTACCTGCATACGATCTTCTCATCCAACCAACTGTATTTGAAGCCCTCTCATAATGCATTTCACTTCAATCATTGCCCTCGCCCTCGCCTGCGTTGCCTCGGCGTCGCCGGTCCCTCAAGGACATAAGGAGGCTTTCAGACTCCCTCAAGAACCCACTAATGCCGTCAAAGTTTGATGTCAACTTAATGCGTGAGTAACTCCCCCCAGTGTATGCACCGAGGAGAACAGGTCACTAAAGCTCTGAGGTTGTATTAAAGCCAACGGTTACGGGGCATGTTCCCAGTGCCTCATCATGGGTCTTTTGCGAACTGCTTTCAATTTCTTTCAACATGGGAGTATTGCCGGCTGGACTGCTTGGTTACTTGAAGGAGGTCGAATCAGTTGAATACCTTATGACGACCAGTTTTCGGGGTCATTGGGTTGCCTGAACGTTCAAAATCTCATATGTGCTGCTTCTTTACAAATAATTGGGACTTAGGGACCCTTGAGCAGTTACTCTCAGTGAGATCATAGTATGAGGGGTGGTACATTCAACAATCGTTGTTTTCTTCTAGGGGGCTGTTACATGATATGGAGGCGCTTTAGTTCATTTGTTTGCGTGTGGTGAAGATTTACTCGTTCATTAATGCCATAAGAGCCTATGCCGCGATTTGGGACCATTTGAACATATGGCTCACATGTATTCTTCACGGCCGAGCCTGGTATCATCCATCCATAGACTGAATCGCGCGGTTCATGGTACACATCATCTCTCTAATGCGTCAAAGATGGATGCATTCGGACATATTGTACTCTAGAAAGTCGTCACACCATCAGAGGTTTCCTTCAGAAACTATTCCTTCTCAGTACAGAAAAAGACGGCAAAATATGAAAGCAGCACTAGAAGCAGTGACAACAATTTTGATGCTCCCGCCTGACATGTAGAAATGTTTCATGGAGATGACGGAATACGAGGAGCATGAAACATGGACCAATTCGCATGTGACATTTGTCAGCTGTCATTACAGCGGCACTCTTGAAGACATGTCGTGCCCCTGAGAAGAAAAGAAGTGAGTTCTGACACAAGCATTCATGGCAGCTCTTGGCAATTGATAGAGCCTGCGGGATCCGCTTGGTGGAGAAAAGGCCCAACTTTCAAGCCCAGGCTTCTGCAGCCAAGAAAGACAGAATTGAGGCTCATCATTGAAACCTTCCAAATCCGCAATCGAGAAACAGATCCTGTATAGTATTCATGGAAAGAAGATAATATGCATCGGAGAAGTCCTATCTTGGATCGCGATTGCGGCTGAAAAAATGATGTCAACTTAGGCTCGGACAAGAGCCGAAGGCATGTTCGAAATAGGAAAGAGCTCTTGAGATAGGAAAGCTAAGCGGGCGCAACTTCTCGGCGTTATTGGTGATATTGTGGACTCTGGTCGTTGAAAAAAGGGGTTGGGATTCGTGAAATGTTCACAGGCATGACGAGCTGGTTTGAACAAGCAGGTGCTCGAGGATGAGTCGCGTCGCTCCCAGGGGCAAAGACGATTGTGATGGTCCCAATACGAGGTCCAGGGTGCACGGTTTTAACCAGAGCGACAGGATATCTGACTAGGATTCATGAAGTTGACCAATTGAGTCGTTCTCTGCTTGAGAGTTGAGGATTATCAGTACCTCTTCAGAGATGCACAATCGTGTTGCTCGTGCCCGGAGTACTCCGTCTATGAATTACTCGGTTCTCTATGAACGAAGGAGGTGTTAACAACGGGAATGTCCACCCCGGACAGCTACCATCACTTTCGTCAACATTGTCGCATGTGCAATGATGAAGGACTCTTGGCCGACGGGTCCCAGCGACCCTTTGTATGAATACGCGGATCGGTGTTGTCGGACACGCGATTCCTCAACATTCGATGAATTTCGCATTCCGCGGTACAACCATAGTTTGGAAAACTCTCTACAGGCCTAAAAACGTCATAATCAGGGAATTGCAGGCCTCACGCATTCGCGATTCGCATCAACGTCTCGAAATAAATGGCGGCTGTCCAGTTTTTTAAATAGAGCAAACTTTCGCACCAATAGCTCAAACGCGCCCTCGCTCACCCGGAATAGCGACGGCCATTGGGCTGAGAGAGAGAAATTCAATCTGTGACGCATGCCTGCCTACCGGTTCATTTTGCCAAGTCGTGGATGCCGTGGGGGTGATGAAACCTGCGCAAGGACGATTGCAGAGTGTCATTGCTACCACCAAAAAAGAGACCTCAGGGGACGGAGTTGCAGTTATATCACAGGGCGGATTTAACCTTCTGGAAGGTGCTGAGTGCAGTTCTCCTCACACCTAAATTTTGGACAACCCACCTGTAAATCCTTGATTCTTGGTACGCGAGTGGGCTGGACGGTCGGGTGCCTGGCCTAGATTTGTAGATCAATATGTAGCTCCCTGCGCGGGTTTCATTAGTGTGGACTCGATCCTTGCCCACCTCTGTCCGCGCCCATGGATGGCTCTCACGTCCTTAATCCAGACCGCTTGGCATCTCACGAGATTAGGCCTTTCTTTTTCGTGATGGTCCTCCGCCGTCGACTTGCCTCATTTGTATCCTACGGCGGAGGAAACCGGAACCGTCCCGGTCGGTCATGAGCCGGACCAAACTTGGAATGAACTTGGGAATGCGGGGATTTTCTTTGTTTTTTCTGCGCATGCGAGTGTCAAGAACATTCCGCAGCCCACAATAGCCCCGGGCTTCATGTCCGATGACGGGGCGCTCTCCACCGGATCCGTTAGCATTGTGGTGGCCCGGAAGGATGCTTTCGAGGCTTCGGACGATCGGCCGTCGACCGAGATTGACTCGGCTCGCTAGGCGTTATCTCTCGGCTGCCCGGTAGCTCGGAGCTGTGAATAGAATCAGAGTTGAACCGATACTCGTTGCATCGAAGGTGAGGCCGTGTAGCTTAAATGCAACTATAGACATGGAGGTGCTGTGAGCTCTGGGGCGGGCAAGCTCTATCCGAGCCATGGGAGTCGATCGCAGGCCTGCGCGAATGGATCTGCGATGGAAGCGATTGGACTTGGTGATCCCGACGCGCTCCCACCTTCCAGAAAAACTCTGCGCTCCGTGGCTGGCTGCCCGGGTTGAGCTCTACGTATATGCATGGATGGTGTATGTCGCATTTCTGCTTTCCAATATGCGTAGGGCGTTGATGTTGATTGACAAATAATTCCCGGGTGCAAGTGTCCTGCAAAAACAAGATGGGACACGGTGTTCAAGCAGGGAGAGAAGCGAGTTACACGAGCAAGAAGCGGCTCTGAAGACAAACTTGGAAGCTCCTGTGCAGTCTACTACCGATGACTCGCCAACTCAGTAATAGAGTGTCTACAGAGCACGCTGTAGAGAGCGCAACATTAGCAATAACCAGATAGTAGACCGCCTAGGTCTATCAGTTGATTTTACGCTGATCGTTGCCCTCCGGATTTGTAACACGAGTCAAAACCCTCGTTATCGTTTAGAGAAGAAAAAACGGAAAAACTTGGCCTCAACGTGACAGCGTCACAACGGGCGGCTCTCACGGAAGACAAGACTACTTGGCAACTGACACCGCCTCCCGTGGATTGCGAATCTTGCATCAATTTTGTCTTGTGAAAGAATGCTTGTGTTGACATTTGAGGCTCCGCCACGATGTTCTGTCGCGTCCCGGTCGCCACCACCACCCACCGGGAGCACATTAGATCCGGGTGGCTTTGAAAGACATCGCGGGGACCGCGGCCTCGTCCGCGATAGGTCCGACTGGCAATGCCTTCTAGGCAACCCCATGTTCAGCGTCGGGAGTTTTCGCGATAGAAAAAGCGGGATGTTGTTGGATCATGGATGGAATGCGAGTGAATTTTTTTTTTCTTTCACAGTTACTCTTTTTGATTTCGGAAATGCCCCAATTGAAGAAAAAAACTGGATGGAGTTGTCGAGCCAAATCTCGCTTTCAAAATACGTCATCACGGATTTGGTAGGTAGCATTGTAATGAATACCCGGAAATGTGACCTACCTCTTGCGCGAACCGAGGGGGGTTTATCCCTCTTTTTGAGGAAGAAGAAAATGTAGAAGTGTTTCTCAGACACCGGACGATTCAAGCATGATTTTCACTCAACAACAAACAAAAAAACAAACCATTAGGGGAATAGGAAAAGGGATGAACTGCACTAGCACACGACCAAGTCTATGCACTGGGGAATCGGGACATTGGCCACGCAGTGACAGACACGTGGGTTGCTTGCTTCACCGCACAGTAAATGATGGAAAGTTGGGATTCACTTGCCTCGACTGTTCTTCACCACATCGGAACTCGACCGAGCCTCCGAGGCCAAGATCGTCTTTAATCGGGAGCAGCAGTTTGTCCGTGACGTGGGATTCTCCAAGGACCGGGCCAACAAACATCCAGACTTCCGGGACGGGCTCCCTCGCCAGGCGCAGCGTCACAACCAACACTGTCACCACCCGCGCGCTTGCCCACACGGCGGACCCCATTTGCTCCCTCGCGTAGCCCTGAACTGTCATCAGGCCGCAGCCATCACCCACTGCGACGACTTGGCTCATTACTTGGCTGACTTATTATTCAGCTATTACACAGGCGAGTTATAGCGCTAGCATGTCTCCTGCCAGGGCGAGTCAGTTTCCCGTCCCATCCCTGTATCCAACTGCCAGGGGGGCTCGCTTGTAGAAGACTCCAGGAACACACTGTAAAAAACGTGAAACTGGCTCCATCCCGTCTGTCGTCCATCAACGTGATACGTCAGTCGTGCGCCCATGGATCGCGGACGGTATTTGCTGGCCCACCGTCCAAGATCTGATAACGGTCTTCTCCCCGGATCAGGAGGTCGCTTTTGCACCGTCACACTTGGCAGCGGGTCGACATCGTCTATCTGAGTTCAAACCACCGTTGTAATCCCTCCGTCACTCTCTCGTGACAAGCCACTCAAGCTTCCGCATTAGGTCTATCGAGCGACCCGCCCCGTCCAGCTTCGCTGGGACTACCGAGTGTCACCCAACCCCGACATGTCCGAAAAAAAATCAAGACCGCGCCCGTTTTGCCAAGACATGCTTCCCTGGATGCAGACAGCTTCTCCCATCGGGCCTTCATGCGACGGGAAGGAGACACTTTCATCCCAACATTGGACGGGGCACCCGGGCCCATGGATGCACCGCTCAACAACACCACACCCATGGCGCACGTCATGGAGCTGAGAAGCCTCGGAGGGATGCCAAGAAGGTGAGATTTATAGTAAGGGGAGGGGGGTTGACAGCTGGACGTCGTGGCATCGCGGCGGAATGATAAATAGCCTCGCAGGGCCGCGTATTCTTGCTGTTCAGAAAAAGATCTTCCCCATCGCATCCGTGCTTGACTGTCACCACTCACCACCATTCACTCATTATTGGACAACATGCGCGCTGCTCTCATCACCTCCGCCCTGGCGACCGGCGCCATCGCCGCCCGCCCGTTCCTGAACGAGCCGGATACCGGTATCGATGGCGTCCTGCCTGACCTCCAGGTCGGCAGCCTGCCCAACCTCACCAACATGGTCGGCCTCCCCGACTTCGAGTTTGCTGCCCGCAACTACCTCCCCCTCCGCAACTACACCTACTACCGCAACGGTGCCGCCGGCGAGTGGTCCTACCGCAACAACCTGGAGGTCTACAACCGCTACCGCCTCCGCCCCCGTGTCATGGTCGACATCACCAACATTGAGCAGACCCTGAGGTAAGTCCAGGCTCCCTCGCGCAGTCATCAGACGAACCGTTTCCCCGGTTGCGCATATCATCATGTCAAAAGACTCACATGCTGACTCGTGTAGCACCACCATCCTGGGCCACAACTTCTCTGCCCCCATCTTCATCAGCCCCTGCGCCCGTGCCGGCTACGCCCACGAGGATGCTGAGCTGAACCTGATGAAGGCCGCTGGCAACGAGAACATCCTGTACATGCCTTCTCTGTACGCCTCCAAGACCATCGAGGAGATCGCCGCCGTCAAGAAGGAGGGTCAGGTCGCCTTCCAGCAGATCTACCTGACTGCCAACGACACCGAGACCCAGGCTCTCTTCAAGCAGATTGAGGACTCCGGCGCCAACGGTGTCGTCTACACCGTCGACTCTGCCGCCGATGGCAACCGTCACCGCGCCGCCCGCTTCGGTGTCGGCTCCGCCGACTCTGAGTACTCCCTCATCACCTGGCCCGAGTACCACCGCCTGGCCAAAATGACCAAGCTCCCCTTCATCATCAAGGGAATCATGAGCGTCGAGGACGCCGAGGCCGCCATCGAGAACAACGTCCCCGCCATCATCCTCTCCAACCACGGTGGTCGCCAGCTTGACGGCTCCCCCTCTTCCCTCGAGGTCGCCATCGAGATCTACGAGAAGGACCCCCGAATCTTCAAGAAGATCGAGATCTACGCCGACGGTGGTGTCCGCTACGGCGCTGACGCCCTCAAGCTCCTTGCCCTCGGTGTCAAGGCTGTCGGTATGGGCCGTCCCTTCATGTTCGCGAACGTCTTCGGCGAGGAGGGTGTCACCAAGGCCATCCAGATGATCAAGCACGAGCTCGCTATCGATGCCGCCAACCTCGGTGTTCCCGACCTCAAGAAGATCGACGCCAGCTACGTCAAGTGGACCCCCAACAACCGGTACTCTTAAACGTGCCAGGTAGCACAACGTCGCGAGGGAGGGTTGTTCCAGGAAGTTCGCACGACCTACTATGATACCACATGAGTTTTGTACATACTCTTTTTCCTTTCTAGCTGCACATAGCTTTTAGACGCGAATGGATGACCCTCAATCAAAAGTCTTTATTCAACTTGATGAATGACATGTGTTTTGTTCCCAAGTGATAATCGTTCTCCGAAAACAGCTTGTGTAACTCTCTTTGCGTTCGCTCTCCCTCGATGATCATGACTGTATGCCTTGTTCAATGGCCATTATCCTGGGGTATAAGTCTTTAGGCATGAGTTCATTTGGATCAACTTCTCGACATTCTACTTTTCAAACGCCACACTTTACTCTCTCAGTTTCTCAAGAACCATTGATAACACATCAGGCAAGCGCAGCAACAGCACCCTCACTCAAAATGTGCACCTACAAATACGCCTTTATCGCTTGCAACTCGTGCGCCAAGGACATCAACCGCGTCACTGGATCTGACCAAAAGCCTTGTGACCTCTATCGTGAATCCAATCCCGGCTGCCCCGACCAAACCCAGATTCACTACCACACCTTTCGCAGATTCTGCTCTGAATGCGACCCTGAGTGCTCTTGCTTCCCTGAAGAGGAGGTAGACAAGATGTTGGTCGAGAATGCCGTCGCATACATTCGCCAGATAGAGTGCAAATGCGTTAAGCGCTCGAAGATTACCTACGTCTAGAGGAGTTTGAGCAACTTGTTGATTGAGTCATGTTGGGTCTTCAAGGATAGAGGAGTTTGTTGCTCGGACTCTGTCATATGTTTCGTTCGTCTAAACTGAGATTACAAGTGTCTAATAGACTTTTGTTTGGGCCTTTGAACATCGGACATTTTCTATTCAAAGTCTTGCCCCGTGAAAACTGCCCATCTTTAATGACCAGACCCCAACATGTACAAGCAGCATCCATGTTGTCTGCACGTTGTGGAGCTAGAAGCATGAGGTCTTTTCGAGCAGGTGGGTCTGCGAGGCAAGCCCTAGTGCCTGCCCACAACATAGGCTGGTCTCGGGCGACGTCGGATATCAACAAGAGGCCCTATGGCGCAACGGTAGCGCGTTCGACTCCAGATCCTGTCCTGCGACAGTTTCTGATATGATATCGAAAGGTTATCCGTTCAAATCGGGTTGGGGTCATTTCTTTTGCCTTTTGGAGCTCTCGGGATGTTTCTTTTTGTTGTCGTGGTGCTTGGTTGTGGTGTTGAGTCGCTTGGGGGCCCTAGATATCTCCGGACGCCACGCGCGATTGAACAGCCACCATATGTCTAATGGCTTTTTTAAAACTTGTAGCAGCATCAATCGCCATCTAAAAGTCACTGGAAGGTTGTGGCAAGTCGACTGGGCATATGGTGCGTTCGTGGAGGTATCTGGAAAAAGGTGTGTTTGTAGTGAAGTTTTGTAGCGAATGTGGAAGGAGTCGGAAAAGAAACACCATCAATTGCCTGCATCGGGATGAAATTGAGGTAACAGTTTACGTTGAAACAGGCAACGTAAATGATTGCGAACAACTGCTCTGCAGGCATTCTTTACATTGTGCCGCAGGTTCTAGCGCGGCGACAGAGCACAGTCTCTGCATGAGATAGGATCGACAGAGGTAGGAAGTAAGACAATATCGACCATCTTGATCATTGATAGCAGTAACATGGATTCTACGAATGGTTGAGTTCATATGATGTAAGTAGAATGCTGCAATCGCACCATCTGGGTCGTCGCAAATGCGCACATGCATGGCACTACAAAGCTCGCTTGGGCGGTTGCGTCTCTGTTAAGCCCCCGTGTTCTCAGCCTTCAGAGGCTTGCGTGCGTAGATGGCATTCCTAAACACCTGTTAGCATTGTGTCAAATTTGATTCGGTGACACCCCGTAACTCACATGTAATAGAAGGGCTGGATCTTCGAATTTCTGAATGCGGCCCTCACTTCAGTGATGGTAACTTGAGCCTCGGCGTAGGTGAAACCGAGAGCCTCTCTGAGAAGGTAAAGCATGAAACCCTCAAGAGACATCTCCATGAATTCCAGGTTGCACTGGCCAAGTCTCTTGAGATCTGCCCTCGCCGGCCAGGAACCGACCGGGATCTTCCACCTTTTCTCGACGAGCTCAGTGTATCCGACGTCGAGAAGAGCCTTTTTGAACTTTCCCGAAGCCACATTATCCGAAGGTTTGCCCATTTTCTCCTGGCCCTCGCACCACCACTTATACCACTTGTTGAAAATATGGTTCTCGTCTAGCTCAGTATTCTGAGAGCGACCTTTGGTGTCGAATTCGATGATTTCGAACCATCCTCCAGGCTTCGTGTGGTGGAACGCCTCGTTGCAGAACGCCGGCACATCCTTGAAGCAGGCCTCCAGGTTTCGAGCATGGATGTAATCAAAGTGATCCTTCGGCCACCCAGTCCACTTTTGCTCAAAGTCATCGATGATGAACTTGACATTGGGAGGAACCCACGTAGGCTGAGTCGGCGATAGATCGGTGCCGACGACCTCGGCCGAAGGATAGGTGTCAGCGAAATCGCTTTGAGTGACATGTCAGCGAACATCCTACGTAGAAAGGACAAGAGTCGGCGTCTTACATGGCCCAAATACCCGTGCCAGTACCAAGATCAAGAACTCGCTAAGAATATGTGAGTACTCTCGTTCCCTCAACGACTCAAGACGATGTGTCTACCTGAGGGCTGTCTCCAATCGGCGCTAACGCTAGCTTGCCATCAAAAAAGTCTGTCATCCAGTAGTGGCTGTCGAGTATTAGACAGCTGAAATTCCACGATCTCCCAGCCACTGTCATGTGTTCACTGTGCCGCACTTTCCCCAGGCAGACTCACTTGAAATCTAGGGCATCATTGTGCTTCTCATCGTTGGGTCCCCAGTACTCGCTCTTCTGAGTGTATGTACGGCCATGAATTTCGCGGTATTCTTTGATGCTCTCAGTGAGAGACGACGTCGATTCGGTGTACGTGCTGTATAGCACGAACGAGAATCAGCTTTGACCTCATTCTCCCGCAAGGATGTCGGTAAATTATACCTATTCCGGTCACTTTGGTCGTCCTCGACCTCGGATTCCAGTCCCGGATCCTGCGCGCCGAAAGTACTGTAAGCATTGAACTAGAGCAGGGAATTTGCGACACATACAACGGTAATCGGAGCAGCAACCGGTTCGTTGGCACTCATTTTGAAGCAATTCGCAAGAAAGAAACAGTGATTTTGACAGAGTAGTTCTCAGGAATTCACGAGCAGGACGGGCATGAAGCCACATTGTTTTAGGGGACAACCCCTCTTTTGTAGTCTCCATTTGATGTTGGAACTTGTTGGTTCTTGAAGAAGGCAATGCATCGTGTACATGCGCAACCTGCAGACCAGGGTGGAAGCGAATTTTCGAGCCGCCTCCCCGGCCCAATCAAATCACAGGATGATCCGATTTACCACGGAATCGATGCCACATTCATACCGGCGCATTCTAGGTGGCTACAGTCGCTGAGCATCTGGCGAGCCAGGGTATTTTGATCGTGACTCGTAAGGCTCTGCCAACCAGACTGCGGTTTCCCTCAGTCTGCCTTTTTCGTTTTGGAACCGTCATAAATCCGTTCATATCTGGTGTGTGATAGGCATAGTGATTGCTTGATCTGAAGGAACCTGGAAATGATTGTTTGATGCAGATGTATTGTGCGCATATGGTTTCTTCCCAGCAAATGAATCTCGTGTTTGGTATTCTGCGATGGATCATCTGCACGCCCTGAAGGGTCTCGACGCTGAAAGAGGCGGCAGACCGGCCAAATCACTTGGCATATGGGTCTGAAATTTCTCCCCCTTGTAACGTGTCTTCCCTCATTGTTGACTGATGCGCTGACTTCTGCATTTTGTCACATTTACCAGCCTGGCTCTGTCCAATCAGAGCGCATGTTTTCCATGAACCCCGGAAGTGGCTGGGGACGGGAGGATGGGTATCGGCGGCGAGGTCCGCCTCCGACAGGACGGGGCGCGGGATTACCATCCGGGAATTGACTTAAAGTATCCGTAGCTTCCTGTCACCCAGGATCACCCCCCAGAGATGGAAGAATAATTACAAGGCATCATTAATAAGACGATGGGTTAGCCATGATCACACAGTACTTCTCATATCTTGGGAGTGGTTGGACTTGTCGCAAGATTTATTAATGCCATGTTCATCTCGTGTATCATGAAGTCATGGAGTGTAAAGTAAATTCAGTGCCGCTAGTAGAAAAGACGATCCTTTCAAAGGTCTCCGACTCTTCATACCGCTGTTGATGTGTCATGGGACGGAGATTCTGTAGTCATCACTGGCTTTCTCTGTTTCGACACCTCCGGTTTACGAGCATAGATGACGTGCCTAGGTGCCAGTTAGCTTGACGACAGAAGCAAGTCAACGACTCATTGTGTGCCACTTACATGTAATAAAACGACTGCAACCTCGGATCCCGCATCGCAGCCCTGTATTCGCTGAACATCACTTGACATTTCTCATAACTGAAGCCGGCAACTTCTTTGAGCAAGTAGAGCCCAAACCCTTCCAAGGAGTCGCTCAAGAAGTCGAGAATGGTCCAGCCCAGTTGTTTAAGCTTTGGATCGGCACACCAGCCGCCAATCGGAATTTTCCACCTGTGATGCACGAGATCAACATAGCCAGCCTGCTCTAGCGCCCTCTGAAGCGCACCCGTCCGGACGTTCTCTCCCGGTTTTCCGAGCTTATTCGCAGCAGTAATCAAGGCCGTATAACAAGTCCTGTAGATGTGCTCTTCTGGCAGTTCCGCGACTTGTGATCGGGCTTGTGATTCGAACTCCAGGAACTCAATATACCCGCCCGGTTTAGTGTGGTTGTACGCCTCCTTCATTGTCGTTGGCAGGTCGGTGAAGCAAGCTTCAAGGTTGCGTCCGTGGATGTAGTCAAAGTGATCTTTCGGCCATGTCCATTCTTGGTTAAAGTCGTCGATTTGAAACTTCAGGTTAGGCGGTACCCAAGTGGGTTGGATGGGTGACAGATCGACTCCAGTAACCTCGGCGGAGGGATATTGATCGGCCATGTCTCTGGTTCATGTCAGTATGCAGTGTGGGTCCAGAGGTTGAGGTTATTCACATGGCCCATATACCTGTGCCGGTACCCATGTCGAGGATTCTCTATAGCACTTGTCAGCCTGGCTTGTAAGCAATTTTTAGCCCAAGAAGAAGAATCATACCTGAGGATGGTCATCGATGGGAGCATGGAACAATCTGCCCTCGAAAAAGTCCGTAATCCAGAAGTGGCTGGGAAATATAGTTAGCAATTGGCCATCTGATATCAAGCCACCACTTTCAAGCATGCCTGCGATTGGAAAACAACTTACTTGAAGTCGAGAGCTTCACTCTGTCTTTCATCGTTCGGGCCCCAATACTCTGATCTCTGGGTATATGTTCGTCCATGTATCTCACGATATTGCATGATACTCTCAGTCAATGACACCGTTGACTGTGGGTAGATACTGCAACCAAGCCCGCCTTAGCACTCTGGATTCATGCGCAACATTGCATGTGGAGATTCGTTTTTTACCTGGCGATATCATCGTCCGTGCCAGCTTCAACGGCCGGATCCTGCAGGTGCGCGAGTCGCGCGAGTCAGTAAACCTCCGAATCCATCTCAACCCCTGACAATGCCACAGACGGATAGGGGGCCGCACCACTGGAATCACACTGTTACTGCTGTCGGAAGGCCTTGGCCTGGGAGGGTCGTCGTCGCACATCGTGTCGGCCGTTGCTAGAATCACGCAAAACGAACGGGCAGCAAGAATGGATGAAAGGAAGAAAACCGCCCGAGTTGTCGGGAAGACGCTCTCCATTTGTATCGGCATGGCGTCCTATCTTCGTCCGATCCTGTTCTGCGTGTCGCAGAACGAGCTGCCCAGGGGCCCTGTCCGTCCGTGCCCCCGCACCAATGAAGCATCAAGCTTTCTCAGGCGACCGCGGGTTGGATACCCTTTGCGGACGAAGAAAGGTTCGCCTGGGTCTGGTCTAGAGGGATATCGCGCCATAGCTCTTGCTTCCACGTGGTTGATTCGTAGACCCTAGACTTGGCCATGTGTTCGAGATATGACAGCGGCTCAGCCCGGATTCTGTTCATCACCTCGCCTTCATGAATGTCGGGTCTTAGTTTCCTCATCGGGACTGTGTGTTCCTCACCAATGCTGATGTTGAAATTTCGGGGTTTTTGCGGTTGAAGATGCTCGGGAGTGCCAGCATCAAAACCGGATTCCGGGTTCTGCTCACCGCTCAGGTCAGCTTTTCGAAACCGGATCAAATAGCGCATTTTGAATGCGGGTCCTAAGCTGGGGTGACATCGGCCTTTATCTCGAAGATCTAGCTTGTCTCCACCAAGGCAAAAGTTGACTGAGATATTCTAAATAATCAAAAAGAATCATGTTAATACAGGAGAATGTCATATGAGCTTGTCCGATAAAGTGACGTGAAAAGACGGCCTTCTCAGACGAATGAGGCATGAATTAACTGGCTATTGATAGTTTTTGAGTGTAAGTGGCATGGGGACGACCTCCTGCGACAGCTCCACTGCTCAAACTACATTAGGCGGCAGGTGTCTCCGCAGTCTCTTCGGGCTTGCGACCGTAGACAAGGTGGCTATGTGGTGAGTTAGTCAACAAGTATCATACAGAGCCCAAGGAAGAGCAGCAATCGCTTGACTTACAAGTGATAATACACCTGATTCTTGAGGTCGCGTAGCTCTTTCCGCATTTCAGCGACGAACACCATGATCTCCGTGTACTCCCAGCCAAGTACCTCCTTCAACAAGTAAAGAGCAAAAGACTCGAGCATAGAGTCATTGTACTCAAGGGTACACGCCCCGAGCCTCTTCAACTCCGGATCTTTGCTCCATCCGCCAATGGGAATCTTCCACACCTTCTCCTCTTCAACCACGAATCCTGCTTCCGTCATGCCCTTAGCAATGCCGTGGTTGTCGACGTTCCTCAGAGTCTTTCCCATTTTATCGGTGGATTCTGTCATGGCTTTATACCATCTTCGGAAGATGTGGTCTTCGGTGACCTCGACTGACTGGGAATGGTACTCGATGTCGATTTGCTTTACCTCGATGTAGCCTCCCGGTTTTGTAGCTTTGAAAGCTTGTTCATAAAGCCTGGGCCAGTCTGCGACTCCAGCTTCTAGATTTCGGATGTGGATCAAGTCGAAATGATTTGCCGGGAACGTCCAATCAAGCTCGAAGTCATCAATCTGGAATTTGCAGTTGGGGGGCACCCAGCCAGGCTGAATCGGAGAGATGTCAGTACCGATGACCTCCGCCGCAGGATGTGTGTCCGCAAAGTCACTGATGAGTATGTCAATTAAGCTCCCAAGGCTTGGCCAAATCCAGTTCTGCTCACGTCGCCCATATTCCCGTGCCCGTGCCAAGGTCAAGAACATGCTATATTGGGACGCAGTCAGTTATTAACGTCCCTTAATTCATCTCAAGAGTGACAAACGTGGAGATCCTTGAGAGGAACAAGAGTCAACTTTTGACCAAGCAGGTCCGTCATCCAGTAGTGGCTTTTGTGAATCAGTTTAGGTATCGATATTATTTTGATAGTCGGAGCGCATACTTGAAATCAAGAGCGTCCTGCTCCCTCTCGTCATTTGGAGCCCAGTATTCGATCTTCTGAGAGAAGGTCCGACCATGGAGCTCCCTGTACTCGCGCACGCTCTCAGAAAGAGACGTAGTTGAAGACGTGCGGATGCTGCCGTCCGCCCAAATTAGTCGATAGCAAGGCTTTAGCAAATACGTAGACTCCTACCTAGATGTTTCAGTTACGTCGTCCACATCCGCCCCAGTGGCGGCATTGGGGTCCTGCGAAGAAAGGTCAGCACGATGGTTCAGACTTGTGAAAGCCATGCGAAAGCGGGGACATACGACAGGGATGTCTTGCTCAGTGTTTGGATTCAACATGTTGGCGGCAGATTCCCTAGGCGCCAATGATGAGCTTCTGTCCCAAGTGTGAGATTTCTTGGAGGGGACAGACCAGCGGAAGAACAAACGGGCAGGGCTCGTCCTTTGTACTGTTCAAAATGCTGTTGGTGCTAAATATGCAGGTTGTGCAATCCGTGAGCTAGGGATGGGCCGCCCAGGGGGATGAAAGTCCGTCCCCCCGGGCCAATGAACATCGTCCTTCCCCAACCGTTGTCAGGCTCTAAACTCGTTTCAGCAGGTTCTCTGGCTGGGCGAGTATCCACCGAGACACAATTGACAGGGACAACATACGACGGAGTGGATTTTGCTAGCCATTTTCGGTGGGCTTGGTCCGGGTGCAGACCGGTGGCTAAAGAACAACGCCGCAGTCCGAGAGAATGGGACAGACTGCATGTTCCCCTCATTTTCCCCCTCAAACACGTTTTCTTATCATTTGATCTCGCTTCTTGA
The DNA here is from genome assembly GCA_025328345.1 of Colletotrichum sp. SAR11_59. Taxonomy (NCBI): domain Eukaryota; kingdom Fungi; phylum Ascomycota; class Sordariomycetes; order Glomerellales; family Glomerellaceae; genus Colletotrichum; species Colletotrichum sp. SAR11_59. Next base: position 125,709 of record JAKMXC010000076.1, read on the forward strand.
CCACTCAGACGAAGTCTTGGCAACTCTGCATCAGAGAACTCCCGTGTTGGGTCATGCCCACTGTGTAAGCATCCAATGGGGGGAAAGCTCAGTCCGTCAATTCTTTGCTGCGAATGTTTGGATAATGGCATCAAACTTAATGTGTATGTCACGATCTTGGAAGAATACTGCAAGCCTAGGTAGTTTGTGAAGAGAAATGGAAGGAGGGCAATCTTCGAATGACTCGCATCAAGACAAGGGGAGGACTCGGTGCCAAGACAAGTGGCATTTCAAATTCTCCGGCCCCCCGAGGATTTCCATTGATGGATGTCTTCTGACATTGCATCGGAAAGCTGAGAGAGTTTAAGAAACCTGATCTGGTCGAAGTCATGAAATGTATTCACCTGACGTAGATTGCTAACCTGTGCATCCCACCATCGAAAGGGAGAATGGACGTTCACGCACCTTGAGATATGAATCGAGCAGGCATTGGGAAGTTGTTGCTCGGCAATGGATGGCAGTCTATGACACGGGCAGAATACAGGGATATGTGCGTGATGGTAGCATATTTTGCGGGCAGTTAAGAAGCTTGCAGTTTGGGTTGAAGAACTCAAGTTGGTGATTGATAGGATCAATGACAGCCAACAGGCCTTGGCGGTAAAAAATGCTAAGGCGGGCCCGAGAGCGAGATGCACAGGAGGAAACATAAAAAATGAAAACAGCTGCGCCTGCCGACTTCCTTCTTCAGCCATGAGCGTAGTGAATTGCCAGGGGGTTACTTGCCAGGCGCCGCTCGCGCTTTTGGAGGGGAGAAGGGTTTATGATTGGCGAGAAAAGTCATTGAGTGTGTGTTCTGCATCCTCCCTGTTGGCTTGCACCAACACGTACTGATACCCTTGCACTTCAGCGCCGCGTACTTACAGCGCCGCGTATTCAGAAAACTGGGCTCTTGAGTAACCCCTCTTCTCTGGGAATTTCGAGTCCCTATTTCTTTTCTTCCTTCTTTTTCCTCATCCTCCACTGTAAATGTTTACTCAAGTGCGAGAGTTGTAGCAGTGCTAGTCTCAATATGACCGATATATCAAGAACGAGATCCGGTCCGCCGCTGGGCAAACCATCGAGTTCGGTTGCCTCACCTCCGAAGAGCTCCCCCACCAGTTCACCCCCGCCCGCTGGATCCCCAGCTGATGATCCGGCGCCACTACAGGCTGATGGAGATTTGGTACGGCCTACTCCTAGTCCTTTTTTTGAGCGACTTTGTCTAACTCCCAGAAAGCCTCAAGAAATTGACACCGAACGATTGTGAATTGGCGTATCCGACAGTCCCATGAAATTAGCTGATGAATTAGCAAGGTCATCCTACACGGCGTCATTGGCTTCTAGTGCTGTCGATTATCCCGTTGAATATGGGCGCCGATACCATGCCTTCCGCCCAGGCTGTGAGTAATTTTCTTCAACTGGTCGACAGTCTTTTCGCACTCTGACAAATGAACACCGCTAATATGAAGAACTTCAGCATATGTGCTTCCCAACGATGAAGTTCGTGGTTCACACCTTTTACTGTGACAATCTCTTACAACTAAATGTACTAATCTAGTACGAGATGGACCGTCTCGACTTCGTCCACGCGCTGTTCGTAAGAACTCTTGGAGACAGGCTTTACCTCGCGCCTCTTGAAAAGGAGAAGGTCCAAAAGATTCTGGATATCGGAACTGGGACCGGTATTTGTAGGTGCCAAATCAGATGGAACAACAGAATGTGCAAATATGCTAAGTTGCGCAGGGGCTATGGAAATTGGTGACATTTTTCCGAACGCCGAGGTACGTGTATCCTACCATAACTTACCTTATGAAGATGCGCATCAGCCTGCAACTACAATTGTTACATCAGCTCTGACTGGGCCAACAGGTGATTGGCAACGACCTCAGCGCTATACAACCCGAGTGGTAGGACCTCCTGAACATGAGAAAAAAGCCAAGCTTCGTCCTGACCTAAGAATAGGGTTCCACCCAATGTCAAGTTCGAAATCGATGACGTCGAAAGCCCATGGATCGGTGACAGAAAGTACGACTACATCATGTGTCGCTGCATGGCTGCTTGTCTCGCAGATTGGCCGAAGCTCATGCAGAACATTTACGAGTGTGTACCTGAAGCCCCGCAGACAAAAAGACCTGACATCTAAGCGTACAATCCCAGCCATCTCAATCCTGGCGGATGGGTCGAGTTCCAAGACACAAGCATTGAGTACTATTCGGACGATGGAACTCTCACTGAAGAGCACTATTTTCGTCAGTGGAACAAGACCCTTGTTGAAGCAATTGCCTCAATTGGGCGCGAGCCCTCGCCTGGTCCTAAGCTCGAGGGCTGGGTCCGTAACACTGGGTTCCACAGGATCAACCATTCAAAGGTCAAGATCCCATTGGCACCTTGGCCAAAAGATCCCTTTTACAAGGCCCTGGGGGCAATGAACTTGACGCAAGTTTTGGATGGTCTTGAGGGATTCACGATGAGGGTATTCTGCGGAGTTCTGGGACAAACGCAGGAAGAGGCACAAGTCATGATGGCCGCAGTGCGCAATGAGCTCAAGAAGCTTCACTCTTTTCACTCGCAGTTCGACGTGTAAGTTTCTCCGTGGCTTCCTTCTAGAGACATTCATCTGACCATAGTCCAAGCCACATTGTCTATGCGCAGAAGCCTCTGGAAGAGAATGAATAAGCTCTCCGAAAGACTGTTGATAGATATATACCTAGGAGTGCTATTGTGGTTGACGATTCGCATCTTCAAGTTCATCAATCAATCTCTTTGAGAAAAGAAGACTCACGAGTATCAAATTTCGATTGGGCGAAGTACTTATGTTTCACGTCGGAGTCTTGATTGAAATTGAAAACATTACGCTCGATCGCAAATAGAACCTCCGTCCGCTGTAAACATGAAGTAGGTCTCGGAAGAAAACAATATTTCGCACATAGATTTTGTGCTTGTGGTTAGCTCCGTAGAATCGTCAAAGTCTTTATGATCCCTCACCCCACGGGATACGTGTGCCTGATGATGCAAGTGGGTGGACAACTATTGTTTACTGGCATACCAGCCAAGGAATTGTGTAACTGAGCCGTAAGGTCAAACTAAGATCGTGTAGCTGACCTAGTAGGAGCATGGTATCATAACAGTCTTCAAGAGCCATCAAGGCAAATTGCGGAACATCGGTAGTAAACAGCTTCCTATTCCGGCAAAAGATGGAGCTCTGTGACTTCAGGCGGCGGTAGGATTGGTGACTACCCTAGTCCATTGATGGATACCTAGATACTGCCTTGCTGTTGGTACTTCATCAACGCCTTGCATCAACAACCTTGCACCTACAGCGCCGAGCTTTTAAATAGCCAAGCTAGTCGGCCGCCCCTCTTCTCTCTGTCGATTCGGACACAACTTTTCTCAATTTTCTACATCCCCCCTCTTTGCTCCTCGATTGAGGCCAGACGCATCGAACTGGAACCGCGTCGACTTTCAGTTTGCAGGCCACACGTGTTTTTGACAGATATCATGGCCGATTCCTCGACTGCCCAGTCAACGTCGCCACGGACGGTCCTTTCCAGTCCGAACATTGCAACCCAGCCGGAAGGCCAGCTGACCCACGCAGCGGCCAACTCACCTACATCTGTGCCTGCGCCTGTCGAATCCGCAAACGACAACGACGAAGTTCTGCGGGCTAATGACCCGGCGGAAGATGGCTCTTCAGAAATTGACGATGGGCAATTGTATGGCATGAACTGTCTGAAACTTTGGCAACGAGACTGAACTGTCCGCCACAGATCTTCTTACACGGCATCGCTAGCATCGAGCGCGGTGGACTATCCAATTGAATACGGTCGTCGTTACCACGCTTTCCGCCCGGGATGTGAGTGCTATTCTTTTTCTCATTGAACTTCGAAGAACAAAAACGAAGACTGACACGAACCAGCGTACATTATGCCGAACGACGAGGTTTGTGCTACCTCGATCCCTAAGGTATTTCCCGTGCGCCGTCTAATGCAGCTCTATAGTACGAGATGGATCGTATGGACTTCACGCATGCGATGTTGGTGAGAGCAGTCGGTAATAAACTATACACCGCGCCTCTTGAGAAAAGCAAAATTGATCGAATCTTGGACATTGGGACGGGCACCGGAATCTGTAGGCTAATTAATCCCACCATGTGTTGTAGAGCTAAACAAATCCGAAACTTCAGGGGCCATGGAGATGGGGGATGTTTTTGAGAACGCCGAGGTAGGCCACCTGACCTACAATTTGGATTCCAATCGTCAACTCTGATTCATTGAAATAGGTTATCGGCATTGACCTCAGCGCTATCCAGCCAGAGTGGTACGTCATAACATGCTTCTTTACATCACTGCCAAAAGCGCTATCTCATACTGGATAAGGGTTGGTCCAAATGTCAAATTCATTGTCGATGATGTCGAAAGCCCATGGGTAGGCGACAAGAAGTACGATTACATTTTTTGTCGATGTATGGCTGCGTGCGTTACCGACTGGCCGAAATTGGTCCGCACGGTCTACGAGTGAGTGTTACTAGATCAATCAAGTATCTGATTCATGAGTTTAGTGACTGATTGTTATTCAGCAACCTCAACCCCGGGGGCTGGGTTGAGTTTCAAGACTCCGATTTCAACTACTACTCTGACGACGGAACGCTGACCGAGGAACATCAATTCAAGCAATGGAGTAAAGATCTTGTCTCTGCGCTTGAGTCCGTCGGACGTGACCCCTGCCCGGGCCCGAAGCTGAAAGACTGGGTGACGGATGCTGGGTTTCAGAATATTTCCCACACGAGGCTCAAAGTCCCCGTTGGTCCCTGGCCTAAGGATAAGTGGTATAGCGATCTTGGGGCTATGAACCTGACACAGCTTCTAGACGGGCTGGAAGGCTTTTCTATGAGAGTTTTCTGCGGAATTCTGGGGCAGACCCAGACGGAAGCCCAGGTGCTTCTTGCTGCAGTTCGTAAGGAACTCAAGACTCGTCATCTGTTCCATGCCCAGCTTGACTTGTAAGTCGTCCTAAGTGAGCCCTGACTGCAAGAGCACGTTTCTAACGTCTGTGATAGCCATGTTGTCTACGGACAGAAACCACTGGAGGTACAGGAGTGAGGTGAACACAAGAGAAGGAGCTGCCCCTGTATAGATTGGCCGTGGAGGTTTCTCTAGCCTAAATCTAGCCCGTGCCAATTTACCCGTCAAGAGTCATACGGCAGCCAAAAAGGTGTGCCCCGGAGGTAGCTTGCTTCACGGAAAGAAAATATGAAAAAAAGTTATAAGGCAAGAAGGGAAGAAGGAGGGATGAACAAGCCACATTTACAACTCTCAACATAGTTCTAGTGCCGCGAATCAGACTGAGATATATCACATTTAATCACAGTCGCTTTTGACGTTCATCAATCACATTTCTCATTATGCTACGTGATGCATTAACTCCATGTAGCCGTGCTATCGTAATTTCCACTCATAGTGCTGTCGCCTGTACCATGTAGCCGCATATTTCAGCGCTTTACTGGACGAGTCTAGCAACGAAGGCAGCAGCAGCGGGGGCGTCCTGCTCGTAGTTGCTGTGGTCCGCAGTGATGATGATACCACCGTCGCAGATGTTGTCACCGTCGTGGCAGATGATCTTGACCTTGGAGGAGGGGATGTTGCCGACGGGCTGGCCGTCGAATGGGTCGCCGAAGATGAGGACTGTCGCATGTTAGATTCTAGTCATGAAGGCGGTGTTTCGAAATGGCTTGACATACCAGCAGAGACCTTGTTGGTCAGAGTAGTGCTGAGCTTGGAAGCAGCGTTGTGGACGAGCTGGCCACCCTGGCTGTAGCCGGACATGACGATCTTGGTGTTGGGGCATTGGCTCGCAGCCTGAAGATGTGGTTAGCTATGAACTCAATGAAGAGCAAATTGACGAGAAAGACTCACTTGGGAGACCAAGTTGGCCATGGTGGTGCTGCCAGCCGCGTCACCGCCGGACAAGAAGCCCAAGACGCTGGCACTGTAATTGACACCCTGAACGGCAAGGTTCGAGGCACCAATGATACCAGCAAGGGCGTTGAAGAAAGTAGGACCCTCAGAGCCCGCCTCTCCGACGTTGCCGTCTCCGTAGGTGCCACGGGCCCAGATAACCGTGACAGCACGGCAGGCAGTGCCGTCAGTCAGCTGGTTGAAGGTGTCACCGTTGTACTGACGCTTGGAGATGGAGGGAGAAATCGAGGCAACAGTGGAAGGCTTGCTAAAGGCCTGCTTGTAGTACTCCTCAAGCTCAGTCATGGGGAAGGATCCCAACTCGCTGCGGGCAGCGACGCTCTCGAAGGGAGCAGCCATGGCCGCGGAGGCGGCGGCGAGGAGGAGACCGGCCTTCATCTTGACGGTGACGAGTCAGCTGCTGGACCGGGATGGGTCTTGGGCTTGAGGATGAGCAGGAGGGTGGTCTTGTCGGCGGTGGGAGACTGGAGCTCTGACTATCTTCCGTGACGTGCAACTAGAGGGGGATCGTCTTCGTCTTATGTTAAGCAGTATGGCTGCACATCTCCCGTGGCTGATCAACTCTATTCCCTCGTGGAGTGCGCGTGCCGCGCGTGGACTTGACCAGCAACTCACAGGCCAAGACCTTGGCTGTCGTCGTCGCATCACGACCTGCCAGTTTGCAATGCGTCGCAGGGCCAGGGACCAACCCTCCACCGCAAGTAGCGGTGCTGCCCTCAACGGTCAAACCATCCCAACTTGAGACCGTCGGCCGAGCCTCATGCTGACCAGTGCATGGCACATTTAGGTTATGCCATCCCATTGACCATTCAGAAACCGCCCCCAACCGGGAAGATCGGTCAGCGAACAGGAAGCTGCGTTGCCCTGGGGAAATTGGAAGCAAGTTTTTGCATTGTAAGATATCGCTCTTGCAGCACAACTATGCCCACTCCAGCACCTCGGCCCGCACCGGCCCCCCTCCTTAAGGTTCAGGTGTGCCTCCGGTGTTGATTAACTGCACGGGTGACAGCTGTGTTGTGGAATGCGTTGAATGCGCGTATATCCTGAAGTCGAAGTGATCATCGGTATCCCATCGGAGCCCATGGCGTCATAGGAGGTTCTGATAGGACCGGCAGCTCGCAGTATTTCTCGGGAGAGGGGCGCCCTGGCCTGTCATTGAGTCTCGTGGCCGCCGTGGGTGTTGCCGTGGGCCGCCAGCCAGGGTTTGGAGTAGCATCGCCTCGGAGATGTCGGCCGTTTAAAGGCAAGCAAATCGGTGCCTAGTCCCCAATCGTAGCGGAGTTCGTCGCTGATCGCGGGGTAATCGGGGCGCTTAGAGGTGGGTGGTTGGGCTGACTGTCGGGAGAGAACACGTGGGTCGCAGACCGAGATAGGACCTTCTGCTTTTGATGAAGAACCCCGGGGTCCAAGAGCTTCGGGGTGGGAGTTATGTGTAATGATGTGCTTTTGTTGGGCGCCCAACGATCTTGGCGAGAAAACTATTCAATGCGGGGAGTTTGAGGCCTGGTCAGCTTCAGGTGGAGCTGAGATCGGACCCTGCCGACTTGTATTGTGATCAGCTCATGGGGGAGAAGTAGACATGTCATACAAATGTAGGCTGAGTCTCTCTTTGTGAATTGTTAGATAAGAATCTCTTGGCCTTCCTGTTCAGGTGATGACTTCGTAGGTATGTGGTGAGGTAAAAATTGGGAATACCCTCAACGGGTTCGAGTGGGTGTGATACTATTGCGCGCAATGCAAGGGGAAAGATGCAGCTATCACATGCAAAGAGAAGGGCAATCAAATTCAAACAATCGATAGCCATACTGGACCAATTGAAGGCTGCACAACGTGTCCATTTCCAATGATGGTCAGGGGAGACACCCATCCGCTTGAAAGGATCGGCAGGCACGGCACAACGTTAGCTACGATCTTCGTGCAGAAACGGGTGTCTGGCCTATTTGCAGACAGATCATAGAGTAAGAATGAGATCCGGAGTTTTGTTAGTTGTACTACAAGTAGTCATGTGGAGGCTTATCAACAATAGCTTCTGCTGTACATGTGCTCGCAGTGGCGAGGCTTCGCGCGGAGGTCCAACTCCAGCTTCCAACCTAGGTACCAGGAGGCAGAACTCCACAATGTTAAACATGAGATTCTAGTAAATTGAGAACCGCAAAATTGATTCTCTGGGAAATTTGTCCAGCGCCTGGTGTGCCGAATTGTGCGACTCTCATTGTCAGAAATATCTCCTTTTCCCTTCTTGCACCTGCCTGCGATACTCTTGCACCTTTTCAATCGCCTCATATTCAATGTCCAAGACATTACCAAGCCCATAATCATCAAAGTTCTGGCAGATTGGGCAGACATCCACTAGCCAATCATCGCGGTCTTCGGCTGGCTGTGTTTCCCACGCATCGAAGTATCTGTCCCCATCATCGCATTCAAACCACAAGTCGCCATCGTCGTCCATCTCAACACGATAACCTGCATGCTGAAGACCGTCGCACAACGCCCTGACCATCGGCCACCGCGAAAGCTGTCTCCTGCCTTGTAGAGTTGCGGTGTGGTGATGAAAATGGGTCGCATTCTCGAAGAAATCTGGGCTCAAGTCAAGGTAAGTGTGTGCCCGACCCCGAATCTCCTGATCCGTATGTTCCCAAATGGGGACAAAATCACCGTCGGCAAGGTATGATGTATCACTTTCGTATTCTGAAACTTCACCCTCATGGTATGCGTCCTGACTGAAGCCTTCCCCTTGCGCCTCATGGGAAGAGGATGCAAGGCTGGTCACTGAAGACACCTCGGTCTCTCCCGACACTTCGCTTGATGTTGAGCTAGCATAATTCCAGGTAATGTGACCTTCAATGTTATATTGAAACGTCCAATCGAAGTCTCGTTGCCTTTCCATGGTGCCCACTTTCTCCACAAAGTCTTCGAGCGAATCATCTGGGCAGTAATAAGTCCATGTATCTTTTGTCTTTGAGAGACCGTAGGACCAGAAACGAGCAATATCTGACGCTTGTATGTGCCCCATCAGATCAAACCACCGAGGCCGGCCGGGCCACGAGTGATCAGATGTCTTGAAATCAGAGCCGAAGACTTCAAATGGATCTGACCCATGGTGAAGAAGATGAGCGATTGAGCCTTCGAGGGAAATGTAAGGGAACTGTAGATACCAGCCAGTGGCTGGAGAATACTGCGTTGTCATCATCTCACCCCATCCAGAGAGCCCATTGAAGCTTTTCAGCCTGAGATCAATACCCTGCAGTAGTAGGTAGTGCGACGTATTTGTCAGGACTTGATTGCTTTGCAGGCTTCGGCGAAGTGGTGTTCCGTTCCAACTTCCTTCACTGACATTAACGCAAGCTCCATACTGACGTAGAGCCGTGATGCCTTCAATCCACTCAGTGCTTGCTGCATTGCTCATGGGTGTTCTGCCCAAGGCTCCATGCTGATCGGGGTTTATGCCAGCGATCTCTAGAGCGAAAAGCACCACGTCCAGTTGGTTTGCTTGGCAGCCTCCGTAAAGTAAATTGTCCGAAGGCTCATCCAGTTGCCAATCAGAATATCCGATAGAAGACAAAAGCCGAAATTTCCAAAGCAGCTGCGATGTATTTGCGCCAAACTGATCAAGCAACCCTCCTGACTTGCTGCCAAAAGACAGGAGGTCTGCTCCACGAGACAGCATGGCCATGGTAGCATCTCTATAGCCTTCTGAAAATGCAGAGAGCACGGGGGGTCTGAAATTGTTTAGTCCTACCATTTTACTTCAGCGGTAAATCAAAATTGAACACTTACAATTTGTTCTCTGCTAGGTGAGAGGTGGATGGATCACATCCTCGGTCAAGCAAATACTCCAATACTGCTTGACCACCACGCAAAAAATGATCTTCCTCAATCACCCTTGATATTTGTACACGCTTTCCGGAGATAACGTGCTTTGAATTGTTAGATGTTAAATGGATAAGGTCAAGGAAGTTTGTCTGATGGCTAACCTCAAGCAAGCCCCCTACCTCCTCATCCGCGTCATGTATGCTTGCCTGTCCTGTTTCCAGCAGGTAATGCACCTCTTGAAGATCCCAGTCCCGACAAGCCAAGAAGATAGGCGTATCTCTAGGCCGTACATTGACTATGGTGAGTGATGCGGCCAGCAACGGGTCTAGCTTCCAAGGTCGGCAACGCAGCTGGGCTTGAATCTCGATCCGCAGAAGGTATTGACCTAATAGTTTGAAGCACAACATTTTGTGAAGAATTCTTTTGTGAATTTTTGTATAACTAGGGATATATAAGAGGTCCCCTTTACTCTAACTACCTCCTATATATCTAATAAACTACCTTTATTGACTACTACTCTATTAAGCTATAATACTACTTTAAGTTTTACTAATAAGCTCTCTTACTTTAGATAGTTTAATTAGTTTACTTTATAATATTAGTTATTAGTTATTTTATTATTTTTAAATACTTTAGTAATATCTTTAAACTTATTAAATATTTTAAAAAGAGATAGATTATTATAGCTATATTAGTAGAAAATAATATATATTAATGTATAATAGAAGAATAATACTTCTTTAAATTTATTATAGTTCTAAGGGAAAAAGCGTTTACTTTAAAACTTATAGATATTATCCTCTTTTTTTTTTAATAAACTAAGTGAAGCGATTACTATTCTTAAAGTAGTAGTTATAGAAGTAGTAAATATAATATTACTTTAGTATTTTAGTATAATAAGTTATAGTAATATAAAGAGGGAGATATATTACAGTTAGCTATCTAACAGTAAGGTCTACTAATAGAAGCTAGGGATTAACACGTTATAACAGTATACTAGGTTGTAATTATAGTTATAAGTTATAAGCTATAGTAGATTAGGTCTTTAGAGACTAAAGTAATTAGTCTTAAGCTTAATAAGTAATTTATAGTAAAAGTAAGCTAAGAGTACCTATAAAGATAAATATTAAGAAGTTAATTACTAAAGAGCTATAGAAGTCTAGCTTTAAGCGAAGCTTAAGTTATATTATATATAAGTTTTAAATAATATTTTTATTCTTTACTACTATTCTATTCTTAATAGAGTTTATTCTTACTAAGTATAGTTTCTATATTCTTAGTATATAGATCTAATCTCTTATCTTATTATTATATAATTTATACTATAGTTCTTCTATACTAAGTAAGTTCCTATTATTCCTATAATCTTATAGTATAAATATCCTATTATAGCCGCCTAACGCCTAAGTAGGTCGTTTAGCTATTATCCTTATTTATAGGTTGTAATAAGATACTTACCCCCTATAATTAAAGTAATTTATATTCTCTTTATATACCCCTATAAGTAGCTATAGAGGTTTCTCTATAAGCTATCCTAGTCCTCAATTATTTCCCTATAAGAGTTATATAGTAGTTAATAAGGTACGCCTCTAGTATTACAGTTAGCTATCTAACAGTAGGGTCTACTAATAGAAGCTAGGGATTAATACGTAGTAATAGTATACTAAGGTTATAGCTTAGGTTATAGGTTATAAACTAATAATAAATTAAGTCTTTAGAGACTAAAGTAATTAGTCTTAAGCTTAATAAGTAATTTATAGTAAAAGTAAACTAAAAGTATCCTAAAGATAAATACTAAGAAGTTAATTACTAAAGAACTATAGAAATCTAACTATAAACTAAACTTAAAGTTATTCTATATATAAGTTCTAAATAGTACTACTATTTTTATTATTATTCTTAGTCCTAATAGGGTCTATATATACTAAGTATAACCTCTATATTCTTAGTATATAGATTTAATCTCTTATCTTATTATTATATAACTTATACTATAGTTCTTCTATTCTAAATAAGTTCTTATTATTCTTATAATCCTATAGTATAAATATCTTATCCTAGCTACCTAACGCCTAAGTAGGTTGTTTAGCTGTTATCCTTATTTATAAGTTATAATATTAGGTCCCCTCTCTAAAGGTCTTACCCTTAAGACCTAATATAAATAGGTTATTAGTCTTAGGTTAGGGATCTATTAATTATACTTCTTGATTTATCTATAATGCTAATACTATATTAGGTTATATTTAAAAGTTAAATTAGCTTAAATTAGCATTTCGTTCTACTTATAAAGACGTCTTTTATTATTTTAGTTCTAATAACGTTATGCCTTATACTTACTACTTTCACGCAAAGCGTATATATTAGATAGCAGAAGGTATAAAAACTTATTAAGGTTATAAAAACCTAAAGTACCCTTATAATAGTCTAGTAGTAGCATTAAGTTATAAGTCCTTACTATACCCCTTAGTAGTAGGATTATACTAATTAGTTATAGTAAAAAGGCTAAGTAATTAGCATTAAGAATAAGAGGAGAAAGAAGAGTAAACTAGTAATACTTTACTAAACCTTTATAAGAAGCTAGTATATATTTAAACTAAGGTAGCTAAAGTAGTAGGTTATTTATTATATATTTATGCAATTTAGAAGAAGGTAAAGGAGTAATATATAGAAACATTTTCTTAAGGTATATAGGAGTTAGAAGAAGATAATATTCTCCCTATATTAACTATATATAAGAGTAGTATAATAAGTAATCTTTAGTTCCTTAAGGTAGAGAATAATCTAAACTAATAGAGTTTTAATATTAGTAAGAAGTTTACTAACCTTAGTCCTCTAGTTAGTAGTAACCTATTAATATCCTTAAGGGGTTCTTAGTTATACTCTAGTATTCCTAGCTAAATGAAGTTTTTTCCTTATTATATTAGCTAAAAACGTCCTATCTATAACTATAAGAATAGAAGTTATATCCTTCACTTCCTAGCTTCTCTTTATGCTTATTATATTTCTTATCATACTTATTTATTCTCCTAGGCGAGGCTTATCTTATACTTCCTAAATTCTTTAGAGGTTATAAGTAGCTTTAGCCTATCCCTAAGGTTAATATACTTAAATATCCTAATATAGTTATTAACTTTATCTTAATAATTAAGTAAATTATTATCTAGTTCCTATATATTATCTTTATAACTATAGTTTTTCTACTTAACTAAGTATTCCTATTTATTATCCCTATAGTAGTAGTTAAGTAGTTTTTCTACTTTATACTCTAGTTTGTTATTTTCTATAATAATAAGGTTATTTATACGTAATCCTCATAGTACTAGTTTAAGTAGTAAGATATAAAATACTAAATAATACTTTATAGTTTCTAGGAGTTTAAGTTTATAATTAACTAGTAAAATTACTTATAAGATTTTAAATAATCTAAGTTTTTTAAAGTTAAGTTTATTATTTAGTTGTTTTATTCTAATGTTTTACTATATAAAGTAGGCGCTATCTCCCTCTTTTAAGGTTAGTCCCTTAATCCTTTATTTATTACTAAACTTAGTTATTCTTTATTATATAAATTTAAGTTCTTTATATATATTATCTTAGATATCTCTAATTTATTATACTAAGGTAACTACTTTAACTACTTAAGGTCCTACTTAAGGTTCCCTATAGGTAGTTAGTTTAAATCTATAGTTTAAGTAGAAGGGGGATTTCTTAATACTTTCTCCTATTGCGCTATTATAAGCAAACTAAGCTATTAGTAGTAGCACTACCTAGTTATCTTAGTTGTAGTTAATATATATATAGAGGTATATTTTAAAGATTTAATTAATTTATTCTATTTATCTATTAGTTTATAGGTAAAACGCAGTAGATATTAATTATTTAATGCTAAAGTATAATATAATTAATTTCTAAAAGTTAGAAGTAAAGATTTTATCTCTATCTAATATAACCTCCTTTAGTATTCTATAATTAGTAATAATATATTTAAGAAATATATAAACATATTCTTTAGTATTACTTACTTCTTTATATAAGATAAAGTAAGTATACTTTATAAGTTAGTTTATAATAATAAGAACGCTATTATAGTATACTCCTATAAGGAGTTCTTAAGACTTTAGTAGTTTGACGATAAAGTTAAGTAATATAGATTACTAGGCAGTTTACAGCATAAGTAAAAGTTATAGTATACTATAAGGTTAATATTAAATAGGTTTACTTTTAAAGTAAACCTCATAATCCTTAATTGCTTTTACTATATATTCTCTAGTAACCTTTTCTCTATATTATTATTATAATCGTTTCTAAGTTTTTATAATTCCTTAGTAACTATATATAGAGCAAACGTAAAACTCTATAATTACTTCATTATCTAGTTCGCTAAGTAAGCTAGTACTAAATCATCCAGCTATCATTAAGAGCTTAGCTATTAGCACTAAGTCTCCTTAATTATCCTTCTTAAGGATTACTTAGGTTTCTTTAGGTACTAAGATATTATAGTCTAACCTTTAACTAAAGGTATTAGCTCTACTATTATCTAATCCTTTTTAGTAGATAATTTAGAAGTTAAATCCTAATAGGAATTCTAACTATTATACTTATCGTTTTTCTAATACTTTTAAAGTTATAAAGTATATAAGGTTCTTATAGTCTAAATATATAAGTACTTCATAAATAATCCTTAAAAGTTTAAGTCTCTATTCCTTAAAAGCTTTAATAATTACTATAAGTTCTTTATTATAGATTTTATAATTAAGTTCAGGTCCTTTAAGTTTCTTAGAAAAGAAGGTATAAAGGTGTAAATATCCTTCTAAGTCTTACTAGGATAGTTATACTCTAATTATATAGTCTAATACGTTAAGTTCTATTTTAAACTATTTCACTAGGTTTAGAATAAAGAGGACTAGTTTATTAGTAATAAGATCCTTAATCCTCTAAAAAGCTATCTACTATAGTTCTTCCTATTAGAATAGTTTATTCTTATAACTAAGGTTTATAAGAGCTATATTAATCTTTCTATAGTTCTTAATAAATTTTTAGTAGAAGTTAATAAAGTTTAAAAATCTTTAGACTTCCTTAAAGTTCTTTAGGATTAGCTATTCTTAAATAGCTTTAACTTTATTTTTAGATATACTAACTTCTCTTAGGGTAATAGTAAATCTAAAATACTCTATTTATTATATATAAAACTTACTCTTCTTAGGTTTAACTAGGAGTTTAGTTTCTTAAAAAGTTTATAAAACATTATATATATCTTCCTTATATTTTTTGAAAGTAGAAGAGAAGATAAAGATATTATCTAAGTAGATAACTATATAGATATTAACATACTATTATAATATAGTATTAATTATATTCTAAAATGTCGCAAATATATTAGTAAGACTAAAAGGTATAACGAAGTACTTAAAATATCCTTTTTACGTTCTAAAGGTAGTTTTCCACTCTTCACCTTATTTTATTCTAATTAAGTTATAAGTACCTTTAAAGCTAAGAGCTATAAACTAATTAGCTCTATATAAGAGTCTCTTTATTTTATTAATAAAGGGTAATAGATATTAATTCTTAATTATTATCTTATTAAGTATATAATAGTTAATATATAGTTATAATTTTCTATTCTTTTTTAGTATAAATAGAATTAGACTTCCTACTAGTAATATTAAAAGTTTAATATAACCTTTCTTAAGGTTTTTATTAAGATATTTATCTAAAGCCTCTATTTCTATTAGATTAAGGCTATAGATCTTATTAAAACGTAGTTCTTTTCTTTCTTTAAGGGGGATTTTATAGTTAAAGCTTATATATTTAAGCAGTCTAGTTTCTAATTTAACTATAAAGAGTTTCTTATAAACTTTATACTCTTCTAAGATAGATAGAAGTAGATCTCTCTTTTATTTTAGATCTATTATCTTTAATAGTTATAATATAGTTTCTTTTACCTTAAGGTAATAGAAGTATTATTTTATTATTCCTAGCTAAGTTAACTTATTTAAAGCCTAATTCTAATAAAGCTACTTAAGGACTAAATTATTATAATCCTAATAGAGTTAGCTATTACTCTAATCTATCTATAAGTTACTTATTTATAGCTAAAGTAATCCTAGTATTATGTTATATATTCCTATATTAGTAATATTAAATTAGATTCTTTCTTTCTAATTTAAATAGCTTATTTTAAGAGGTATAGTTTTATTATAGATAGTACCTCCTTTATACTTAAATTCTTCTCCTTCTACTATATATAAGAAGTATAATTATTCTTTTCCTCCCTATTATACTTCTAGCTTATTAATAGCTTAAGAGGTAATAAAATTTACTTTAGCTTTACTATTAATTAGCATAAGTATTATTTATTTGTTAATAGTAACTTTAAGTTTTAGGTTATTCTTATATCTTTATAATATCTAGTGAATAGATCTTATCCTTATTATTTATTATAATCTGTTATTAGTAGGTAAGCTTAGTTTTTTAACTATTCTAGGTATCTTAAGTAAGTAATCTATTTTCCTTCCTATTATATTTTTATAAAGCTATTCTTATAGATCTTAACCTAAAGTAGTCTTAGTCTATTTTTTATAATTCTCTACATATATACCTTTTCTTAGTAGTATACTTAGTATTTATCTTATTAACATTTATCTTACTTCATATTATTATCATATTAGTATCTTATAAGAAACTAAAGACTTAGTTAGAATACTATAATATTATCTTTAAATAATACTATTATCTATCTAATTATCTTAGTTATTAAGTAAACTTCTCAAATAAGCTTATTATTAAGTCTTTAGGGGTAGAAGTAGTAGTTATATTTATCTCCTATATACTCCTTATACTTATTATAGAAATACTAAAGCTAAAAGAAGGTTTAATAAAGTTAATAGCTATTTCTTAATATAAGGTAGTCCTCTATATATAGCTAAGAGGTATAATCTTAGTCTTATTAGTCTGCTAAGGTACTATAGAAGTAGCATTACTATTCATCCTAGGATAAATTAATTTCTTAATACTTTAAGAGTTACTTAATTCTATCTCCTTAGTCGTTAGTTCCTTCTTTTAAGTTAAAGTTATCTACACTAAGGGTAAAACTATAGGTAATTTCTACCTAAATATATTATTAAGTAATATTATAAAGTTTATCTAAGTTATAAAGTAAACTTTCGCCTTCTCTAAAGGTTTAGTTGCTAGTTATACTAAGGAGTTGCTATTCTATTAAGAGGTTATATTAATATTCTAGTTCTTCTTTAGATTCTTCTTTAACTTATTCGTTAAGTTCTTAATTAATCTGTTTAATTCTTATAAGGTTCCTATATATATACTTTCGTCGTTCTATATATAAGAGCATAGCTCTAAGTTATCGTTCCTATAAAAGGTTATAAGGTTCCTCCTAGATTTATTCTAAGTATAAGCTTTCAGCCTTCTAAAGGCATATAAGCCTCCGTTCGTTATCGTTCTCTAGTTCCTAGTCTTATATAGAGGAGGCGTTAGCAGGTTTAAACTATTAAATCTATAGCATTTTATTAAGCTATTTAACTAGTTTTCTTATAATTTTACTATTACTAATATATATTATTACTAAAGTCCTAAGATAGGGGTCTAGGATAGTTATATTATACCTAGTTTATCTTAGATTACTATCCCTTAAGTAGTATCCTAATATTTCTTTATCTTTAAGGTAAATCTAGCAAGTATTATTATAGCATTTAGTCTATAATTAGGATGTATATAGGGCTTTTGTAATCGTATTAACTTATTAAAGTTGCTTAGCTACTAGCTTCTAAAGTAGCTTCTTAGGTTGTTTATAGTCTTTAGCAATATAGCCTTACTTATTATAGTTATAGCACTTAAGGTTCTAAAGCTTTTTATTATTTAGTTTAGTTATTATGCTAAGGTCTATAGGTCTACTATATTATCTATAAGCAGTGCTTTATTATATGTTGCTCTAGTTATTATAAGGTTTATTATTATTCTGCTAATTATTAAACTTATATTATAGCTGCTATTAATACTTACGTCTAGAGTTAGCTCCTTATCATCGCTCGCCTTTTTCCTTATATTATTTAAAAAGTTAGTTATTAATTTTAATAGCTATACTAGTATACTAAAGGAAGTCTTTAGGTTTGTCTAGCTTAATAATTTTATCTTTAATATTATCCTTAAGTCCTTAGTAGAATATAAAGATCTTAGTTTCTTTAGTAAGATCTAATTAAATACTTAGTTATCTAAAGGTAGTAGCATATTCTTTAGTAAACTTAGTTTATTATAACTATACTAGGTCTTATTTAGTTTAGTATTTCTCGTCTAGGTCTTAGAAGAGGGATTATAAGGTATCCTTAAATCCTTAGAAACTACTATAGATATTATATATCTCTATAGAGTATTTATCTAAAGTTTTATATTTAAGGAACTCTTCTTAGATAGGTTTAAACTATTTAAGAGCTTATCTACGAAGGTAAGTAGCTATATAGATAACCTTCTCTATCTAGTTAGTAAAGTTACTATAATAGAAATTATAGTAAGTTTTAATCTAAATTAAGTATAGCTTAAGTTATCTAGGGGCGCTATTATAAGTAATTAGGGAACTAAGCTTAAGTTTCTAGTATCCTCTAGTAAGGGTTATTATAATATTAGTAGTAGTCTAAAAGGTATTAACCTTATTTTAGAGTTCTTATATAAGGGGATTATTACTTTATCCCCCTAGGTATATAATTCTATTTTTAAGGTCTATAAGTCTTTAAGGTCTATTACTAAGTTCCTAGATTATTTATTTAAGGCCTTAGAGTTCGCTAGTAGTTTTATTATATATAGTTTATATCTTAGTAATATTATTATCTCCTTTCTTAACTTAAACTTAAAGTTTATTATAGGTTTCTTTCTTAAGGGTAACTTTATTATCTAAGTCTACTACTATTAAAGCTCCTTTAAGTTCCTTAGCTAAGCTCTTAATAAGCTACTTAGAGGAAGAAGAGCTTCCTAAAGTAGGTAACTTAGTAGAGGCGTATAAAGATATTCTTATCTATACTATTAGTAAGCTTTAATAGTTAACTTACTAAATAGGAGCAATTAAAGTGTTATAGTTAGCTATCTAATAGTAAGGTCTGCTAATAGAAACTAGGGATTAATATATAGTAATAGTATATTAAGGTTATAGCTTAGGTTATAAGTTATAAGCTAATAGTAGATTAGGTCTTTAGAAACTAAAGTAATTAGTCTTAAACTTAATAAATAATTCGTAATAAAAATAAGTTAAGAGTATCTTAAAAATAAATACTAAGAAGTTAATTACTAAAAAGCTATAGAAGTCTAACTATAAACTAAGCTTAAAGTTATTCTATATATAAGTTCTAAATAGTACTACTATCTTTATTACTGTTCTTAGTCCTAATAAGGTTTATATATACTAAATATAACCTCTATATTCTTAATATATAGATCTAATCTCTTATCTTATCGTTATATAACTTATACTATAGTTCTTCTATTCTAAATAAGTTCCTATTATTCCTATAATCTTATAGTATAAATATCTTATCCTAGCCGCCTAACGCCTAAGTAGGTCGTTCAGTGTTACGACCCGTTATGCAAGAGTAACAGATAACCGACCCACTTAGGCACCGGGCGGCTAGGACAGGACATTTGTACTGCAGGATCACGGGAACAACAGGGAC